>WNGS01003613.1:42268-98148 GCA_020271785.1 Procambarus virginalis
GTAAATAACATCCGAACAATTACCAAGTTTTAGCTCGGTGGCCTGTCCCCCACCTTACTTAACTGTTACAACTCTTTCAATACCCAATCAATTTCCCAAAAGTTTTAAAGCCACTGTATTTCAGACATAGTACAATATATCCAAACAATTACCGAGCTCCCGCTCTTGTCCTCCACCTTAGTTCATTTGTACAAGTTCCTTAGTAACTGAACAAAATTTCGCAAAATTTAAAGCATACATACTTCTTAGTAAATAAAGAAAAACAGTGTTACCGAACTTTAGCTCTCGTCCCCCACCTTAGTTTTCTCATGTAAATTCACTACTGTCAGTCCAAATTCATTGAGATTTAAAACCCAACTACATTTTCAGATTCATGTAAAAACAATCAAGAAGTAAATTACTGAGTTTCAGCTCTTGTCCACTACCTTGGTTCCCTCCTGTAAATTCACTACTGTCAGTCCAAATCTCCTGAGATTTAAAACCGAACGACATTTCAGATCCCTGTAAAATAAATCAACAAGTAAATTACCGAGCTCCAGCTCTCGTTCTCCACCTTAGTTCAATGTTCATCAAAATTATTTCAGATCAAGATGCTCTCCAGTCTATCAAAGTAAACATATACTGTCCTTTAATACCCTTTTTGTATTCAGCTTTGTATTCATGTAAATTATCACTAACAAGCTAATATTCACAAGGTAATTAAAATCACACGGTCATGTAGCACCTTACCTTCAATAACCTTTATTTACTCAACTAAGAAATAATCACACAGTCAGAAATCACACCTTACCTTTCCTTCTCCCCCCTTACCCTTCCCCTTACCTTCCCCCTCCCCCTTACCTTCCCATCCCTTACCCCATCCCCCTCCCTTAACTCCCCCTTCATCTCGTCCTCACCCCCTACTCCCCCGTCATTCCCATCTTATCCAAACCTTCAATAATCCTACTGCATTTGTATATTTTTTCTGTATTCTCCGTGTTTTTCGCATTCTCTTCCATGTTTTTTTTGTGTTCACTCCATGTTCTGCAAATGTTCACAGCATGTTCAGTTCACGTTTTTACCAGTTTTCTCCGTTTTGCTGTGTTTTTGTCATTTTCCCCGGATGTTCACTGTGTTCTTTGTCATATTTTCATGTTCGTCACATGTTCTCTGTACAACTTTTATAATCAATTTTCATATTTCTCAATGTTCTTAGCATGTTCTTCACATGTTAAGTGTTCATTCTTTGTAGTCCCTATGTTCATTATCATGAACATAGGGGAATACAATTTTTTTCCTTCACTCACATGTTTTCTGCGTTCTTCGTCATATTCCCCACAAGTTCTCTGTGTTCATCACCTTCACTTACATGTTTTCTGTGTTCTTTCTCATGCTCCTCATATGTTCACTGTGTTCATCACCTTCACTTACATGTTTTCTGTGTTCTTTGTCATATTTTCCATGTTCTCCATGTTCTTTATCAAACCTCCAGTATGTTCACTATGTTCATCAGCGTTTTTATATGTTTTCTACGTTCTTCACAAGTTCATCACCTTCTTTTACATGTGCACTGTATTTATTCCTTTACATATTCTTCTCTTTTCATGTTTTTTATTTCTTTTAAACCAATTCTTTATTCCGTTCAGTAACTAGTTCTTTGTCAAATATTATCGACCACATTACAGTTCCTCCAACAAATTTAGTCAGTCACCCAGTTTTATTTGTAAAACTACGTCAATGTAATTCTCTTTATCAACTTAATATTTCTTACCAACACTATTCTTAAGCAAATCTACACTTTATTCAGAACCAAATGTACCAATGCATTCATTTCTTAACGTCCCTTTACTAAAAGTATTTGTCAATCAACTAAAATATTAGTCAGGAGTAATCTCGTTCAACACTGTTCTTAACTAAAATAACCTTTCTCTTAGCTAAAAGAGTCAAGGGAAACTAAAAGTATTCTCCAATCAACTGAAATAGCTATGTTCATCATGTTTTCTTATCATTTTGTAAGTAAAATTAATCATCAATCAACTGAAAATAGTTAAGTGTAGCTTCGTTCAATACTTTCTTAACTGCCATTTTACTTCAAGGAGCACAAAAATAGTCAAAGGGAATCTTTCATTTCTTCTTAACTAAAATTATTTTTTCTCTCAACTAAAAATAGTCAAGTCTAGTTTTATTCAATACTTTCTTAACTAACATTATTCGCCAATCAACTGAAAAATAGTCAAATGTAACTTCTTTCAGCACTTTCGTAACAAAAAATATATGTCCTTAAGTAAGAAATATAGTCACGACACACTTTGAGACATCAAGGACACATCCAGAGACACCAAAAAATACTCTTCGAGACATCAAAGTTACAATCAAAAGCATCAAAATACTATTCATGTCCACATACGTTATTCTAAGGGCTATCAAAAAGTTAATCTCAGTCATCAAAGTTATTCTCTAAGTCACCTTCGTTATTCAGAAAAGCTTTCTAAGACATCTTCGTTCATCAATGCTGTTCTCTGAGATATCAAATTTAACTCAGAGTTATCAAAAGTTAATCTCAGTTGTCAAAGTTGTTCTCTAAGACATCAAAGTTATTCTCGGAGTCATCATTGGTAATCTCTAACTCACTTTCGTTCATCAAATTTATTCTCTAACTCACCTTCGTTCATCAAAGTTATTCTCTAAGAAATCAATATTGTTCTCTAAGACATCAATGTTGTTCTCTAAGACATCAATGTTGTTCTCTAAGACATCTTCAGGCATAAAATATCTCTCCAAAATGTAACTAGCTCAGCTTTTCATATGAAACGTTCACTTTTTTAAATATATATCTAACCTAACCTATTTCCCCCTCCCCCTGTTGTAACTTATCTAATCAAGCTTACCTAACATAATGTAACTTACCTAACCTAACATAACTAACCTAACTTAACTAACCTATCCTAAACTAACAACCTATCCTAACCTAACTTAACGTATCTTACCTAACCTATTCTAACTTATTCCCACCTCCCCCTGTTGTAACTTACCTAATCAAACTTACCTAATATAACCTAACTGATCTAACCTAACCTAACATAACTAACCTGAAATAATCTAACTTAACTAACCTATCCAAACCTAACTTAACATATATCTTACCTAACCTAACCTAACTTAACCTAACTTGCTTAACCTATCCTATCCTAACTTAACTCACCTAACCTAACCCAACCCAACCCAACCTAACCTAACCTAACCTACCTAACCTAACTTAACCTAACCTAACTTAACTTACATAACGTTTCCTAACTTAACATATCCTACCTAACCTAACCTAACTTAACCTAACTTAACTTTCTTAACCTAACCTATCCTAACCTAACTAACCTAACCTAACCCAACCCAACTGAACCTAACCTAACTTAACTTGCATAACCTTACCTAACCTAAGCTAATCTGTCCTAACTTAACTAACCTAACCCAACCCAACCTAACCTAACCTAACTTAACCTAACCTAATGTAACTTACATAACCTAACCCAACCTAACCTAACTTAACCTATCAAAACTTAACCTATCCTAACTTAACCTATCAAAACTTACCTATCCTAACTTAACCTAAATTACCTAACTTAACATAACCTAACCTAACATAACTTGCATAACTTAACCTATCCTAACCCAACCCAACCTAACCTAGCTTAACCTATCCTAACCCAACCCAACCTAACCTAATTTAACCTATCCTAACCCAACCTAACCTAACTTAACCTTACCTAACTTAACTTGCATAACCTAACCTATCCAAACTTAACTAACCTATCCTATCTTAATGTAACTTACCAAACCTAACCTAACTTAATTAACTTAACCTAACTTAACATAACATACCTATCCTAACCTAACTTACCTAACCTAACCTAACCTAACCTAACTTAACCTAACCTAACTTAAACCTACTTAACTTACATAACCTAACTTACCTAACTAACGTAACCTAACCTAATTTAACTTGCATAACCTAACCTATCCTAACTTAACTACCCTAACCTAACATAACGTAACGTAACCTAACTTAACCTAACCTAACCTAACTTACATAACCTAGCCTATCATATCTTAACTAACATAACCTAGCCTAACTTGCATAACCTAACCTATCCTAACTTTTAACTAACCTAACCCAACCCAACCTGACCTAACTTAACCTATCCTTACAATAACTAACCTAACCTAACTTAACTTACCTAACCTAATATAACTTACCTAACCTCCTCCACCTAATGAATCTCACATAACAAACACACCCAAACTGACATAACCTAATCTAACCTAACCACCGTATATAACTTACTAACTTAACTTATATAATGCATCATAACTTATGTACCCTTACCTTCTTAACCTCCCCCACCTAACCTTTACTTAGCTTATATTCTCTCATACATTTCACCACTTAACCTAATCCCTTTTTGATCTTAGTGTATGATTTGTGTTAGATATAATTTGTTCTTATTCTTTGACCTTTAACCTAACCTTTCAGAGATAGTTATTTGTTGAATATATTATCCTTAACCCAACCTTACATAGTTTTGTTTCTCCTTTTTGTATATTTTACCCAAACCCACCTTCCCACTTAACCTTCCTTCCTTCTTTTACTTTGTTTTTCACATATAAGTACAGTAGTAAAGAGTCAGATCAACTAAGACTTGAGATTGAAAATAGAAAAGCACAAGAGGAAGAGAGAATGAGGAACAGAGAAGGAGAAAGGGGTGGGGAGAGAGAGGAGGAGGGAAAGAGATGGAGGAAGATAGGGAAGGAGGAAGAGACACAAAGTATAAAAAGGAAGGAAGGTGGGTTTGGTTAAAATATATTTGATGATATAAAATATATTGGTTTCGTTGTTAGTAGCGAAACTACACTTATAAACGATGTCTCCAACAAATTTTCTTCTTAAAATGGTGTCTGTCAAATTTTTGGTCTCAACTGGACTCTGATAATATTTGAATTTCCTCCATAAGAACTCTTTAAAAACTCAGGTGTAAGTAAAACTCTGAAATATTTTGGTCTCAAAGTGGTCTCGGTCAAATTTGGGTCTTCAGTTGGACTCTGATTAATGTCGGTCATGAACTGGACTCTGACTATTTCATTATCTTTTATTGGACACTGATGGATTTTGGTCCTAAAGTGATATTTGACGAATTTTGGTCCTAAAGTGGAGTCTGATTAATTTTGGGTCTTTAAATGGTCTCTGCCTAATTTTTGGTGATGAACTGGACTCCTGACTAATTTTGGTCTTTTAACTGGTATCTGACGAATTTTATTAGTCTCTGATTAATTTTCGGTCTTTTACAGGTGAAATAGCTGTATATGAGTATAAAACTAAAAGTCATGGGTGTCTATTTTCCTTAATAAAACTTCTAAGACAATATTTTCTGAAAATGGTCTTTTTTCCAAATTTAGGTCATAAACTCTCTATGATTATATGAACTCTGAATATTTTCATAAAACTGTAAGCTGACAAAATTTGAATTTCTCCGATAAGAACTCTGAACAAACTTCTAAGATTGGTAAGTATATTTCCGAAAAAATAACATTTATAAGGAACCGGACAGTCTAAACAGGAATGGAAAAATTTAAGGAAACCTGACAAGCAAAACGGGAATTTTAAATTGTTAAGGAATCCCAACACGCTTAACGAGAATGGAAAATTAACCTGGAACCCCCAACAGTCTAAACAGGAATTAAAAAAAATGTTTTAACCTGTCATCCCTACTACTGTTATGGAGGGGTAGTGTGGGTGGTGGAGGGTGGTGGAGTTTGGAAGTGGAGAGGTAGTGTGGGTGGTGGTAGTGGAGGGGTAGTGTGAGTTGTGGAAGTGGAGAGGTAGTGTGTGTGGTGGTAGTGGAGGGGTAGTGTGGGTGGTGGTAGTGGAGGGGTAGTGTGGGTGGTGNCTACATCACACCTTCCACCACCACCACCACCACCACCACCACCACCACCACCACCACCACCACCACCACCACACCTTCCACCACCTTCCCACACCTTCCACCACCACCACCACACCTTCCACCACCACCACCACCACACCTTCCACCACCTTCACCACACCTTCCACCACCACCACCACCACACCTTCCACCACCACCACCACACCTTCCACCACCTTCACCACACCTTCCACCACCACCACCACCACACCTTCCACCACCACACACCTTCCCCACCACCCACCACACCCTTCCACCACCACCCACCACCACACTTCCTCCACCACCACCACCTTCATCACACCTTCCACCACAGCACCACCACCACCACCACCACCACCACCACCACACCTTCCACCACCTTCACCACACCTTCCACCCCACCACCACACCTTCCACCACCACCACCACCACCACACCTTCCACCACCTTCACCACACCTTCCACCACCACCACCACCACACCTTCCACCACACCACACCTTCCACCACCACCACCACCACACCTTCCTCCACCACCACCCCCACCACACCTTCCACCACCACCACCACACCTTCCACCACCACCTTCATCACACCTTCCACACACACCACACCTTCCTCCACCACCACCACCTTCATCCCACCTTCCACCACCACCACCACCACAACCACCACCTTCACCACATCTTCACCACCACCACCACCACCACCACCTTCACCACACCTTCCTCCACCACCACCCCACCACCACCTTCACACACCTTCCACCACAACCACCACCTTCACCACATCTTCCACCACCACCACCCACCACCACCACCACCACCACCACCACCCTACCACCACCACCACCACCACACCACCACCACCACCACACCACCACCACCACCACCACCCCACCACCACCACCACCACCCACCACCACACCACCACCACTACCACCACCACTACCACCACCACCCCCACCACACCTTCACCACACCTTCCCCACCACCACCACCACCACCACAACACACCACCCACAACCTTCACCACACCTTCCACCACCACCACCACCACCACCACCACCTTCACCACACCTTCCACCACCACCACAACCACCACCTTCACCACACCTTCCACCACCACCACCACCACCACAACCCCCACCACCACCACCACCACCACTAAAATTGAAACTGGTCAAACTCAGCATATTATAAATAATGTCCTAAATATACATAGGAAAATTATCATGAAAATTGTGGGAGGATGGGTTGCAATTGTGTATTGTTTGGCCTAGTTGGTTGTGATTGTATTTGTACAAATGGCATAATTATTATACTCGTGCATGTTGTGTAATAATTTGTGCAGGTTATGTATTTTGCATACATTGTATCATGACTGCAATATGTATGATATATTCCACAAATTGTGTATTTTTTGTGCAAGTTGTGTATTAATGTAAATGTTTTGTGGTGGGTATTTGTGTGTATTGTGGATTGAGCAGTTGCGTTCATATTTTGGGCTAGTTACGTATGATTATTTTGGTGCAAGTTGTTTATAATTGTGCATATATATATATCGAAACGGTATTTGTGTGAATTGTGTATTTGTGCTGATTTTGTATTTACATATTTGGGCTAGTTATGTATTGTATGTATTTATGCTGGATATGTATTTGTGCAAGTTGTGTAATAATAATAATTATGAAATATGTGTAATAATTGTGCAAGTTGTGTATTAACTGCACATGTTGTGTAATTGTATATGGACGAATTGTTTATTTATACTTTCGTGCATTGATTGTCATTTTGCAAGTTGTATAATTATATAGCAAGTTTGCTTGTATTAATTCGGAAAAGATGTGTAATAATTTCACAGTTATTAAAAGATGTGTAATTAATTACACAAATGTGTAATAGTTACATAAATATGCAATAATTGCCCATGTTTTGCAATTGTTTTGTTTTACAATTGCTATTGTTCCTATGAATAGTATGAAGGTGGGTATTTATTCATGTAATTACAGTATTGGATATGTTTGGATATAATAGGATATTTAATAATATTTGGACTTGCTTGAATAATATGGTCACCTTGATGATTGGCATACATTAATATAAATTAATAGTACAAATAATTAAGATTACTTGATGTGAATGAGCTGTGGGGTTACTGAAATCTTGTTCTTAAGTCATGTTAGGGATTCATATGGCATAAATTACATCTGATTAATGGGGCAATGGTAGCATAACCAAGCTAATTTCTATGAATGTATGGGTTGTGGGGTATGTGTACTTATGTATGCTTGTATTTGTGACTGGTGATTTAGAAACAAGTTAGCTGATTTGTGTAGTAAGATTGGGATCTTCGAGGTCTAGGAGTGATTAGCCTATGAATATAGTGGCTAGCATCCAGCTGTGTTGCAAGATGGTTGAATTGCGGTTCGACATTTGGGCAGCTGTTTGATGGATGTGAGGACAACTGAGTACAGGTACTAGGACAGCTGTCCTGCCAGATGAAACCATTCTGCATAAATTGCAGTATGACATTTGCGGTGCTATTTTAGTTTTGTATGAAGTTATGTTAGATGGGGGGATGGATAGTCTAGCTATTTTTTGAATAATAATATTAAATAGACTACACAGATAAGTAGCATGCTAGGGGCCGCATTGCGCATCTTTGTGACGTCACTCATAGTTGAACAGTCGGTTGCAGTGGGTTACACCTATCTGCCAATGTGTAACCATACTTTATCCCTATACTGGGACAGCTTTTGTAACGTCGCTAAAATAACATCAATAGGTGTCTCATTGCTGTAGAACGCATTTGTTTTATTATAGGTTAGGTTAGGATGGTTTGATATGGCTGAAGAATTGAATATCAAAAAAATAGGAGCAATGATTCACTGAGCTAAGATATGGGAGAATACAAGGCATCATGACATAGCCCGTGATGTCACTTGCAGAGAACAGTAGAGATTAAGGAATGTGCTAATGAGAAGTGGGGTCCTTCCTTAGAACCGCTTGTAATGTGATGTTTAAAAGCAACGTGCCCTATTGGCGGATCACACCACATTGAGGATGGTGACGGCAGAAAGAAGGTAACTGCAGAAGGCCTATTTCAAAAAATGCGAGGCCGCTTTTACTCAATGCAGTTCACATATATGCACACTGAATGAGTATTTTGATTTGTCATATGCTACAGTAAGGTGTGGGGGGTATATTTTTGAGCGCTAGCAAGACGTACATAGGACTAGCAGCGAAGGCGGAATTAAATAAAAAGGTCTAAGTGTTGGTGTAGCCTGTTTTTAGAACAATTATATATTTAGATTAATACCGAATTACTTTGTTGAAGTCTCCATGTCTGGGAGGGGCTTATTTCAAACAAATGACTGATAGCGGGCTTTCATTTTATTTGCCCCATGCTCAATAAGCAATTCTTGAAGAAAGATTGACAAAACTTAAATCACATTCTCTAGAAAGGCGAAGAAATAAGGGGTGACATTATAGAGTGGTGAGAGTAGGTCGACATGACAAAAGGGGATATTAATAGCCTATTAAAAGTATTAACAGGAGACAGAACACAAAACAATGGGTATAAATTGGATAAGTTTAGATTTCGGAAAAAGACCTGGGTAAATAATTGTTCAGTAACAGGGGGGAACGCTGAGATACATGAAAGTTGCTCCCCCTTATTTCATACGAATAAGATTTAGTGGAATTCATCCATTTCTATGCTCAGTAAACGATCCTTGGCCGGATACTATAAACATAAAGGGACTTTTAATCCCCTTGGGCGAAATTTTCATGGACTTTAAGGCAGTCACCCGTTGGGGTAACGAAAAACAGGTATGACTATGAGGGGGCCTTTTAATCCTCTTGAGCGAAATTTCATGGACTATATGGCAATCACCCGCTGAGGTGACAGAAAACAGGTTTGACTACGAGGGGGACCTTTTACTCTCCTTGAGTGAAATTTTCTTGGACTATAAGGCAATCACCCGCTGGGGCAAGGAAAAACAGTTATGACTACGAGGGACCCCACACCATTTTAACGAAAAACAGGTATGACTAAGAGGGGGCCCTCGAAAAAAGCAAAACGGCCCCTTGTAGTCATAAATCCCACTATTAGCCATATCATCTGTTGGAAATAAACCAACATTTAATTGTTATTGTATGATAAGCATAGCATTTATTAACATTACTAACTTGTAGAACTAACTAAAACTAATATTTTCCCTACTGCGCATCATCTGACAAATTCTTTCTACTAGGAATGGCGGTATCGAGTCAGATTAATTTCGCAGAGGTATAAATACTATCTACATGTTAGAGAATTAAATAATATTCTCTTATGTCAGTATTCTTTCTAAATATTATTAATTGACAATATAGTCACTAGTGATCTAATAACAACGTCTTATCAGCTAAAAGATCACTACATAACAGTTTATCTGTTTTATTAAATCAACATGGAGGAATCAGAAATTTCCCTCCATTTCTCATCAAATAAGAACACTGTTCGTATTAATTATTACTTGAGGAGAATTTAAATACCATCTAACTTCCTATAATTGCAACCCCAGTTTTATTGTCTCATTCAATAGAGTAACTATAAAGGAAAAGAATTTTCCATTTCTTTTGAAACATTTTCACGCATGCGTGACCGAGACCAGATTGAGGGAGGGAGGTGGTGCGCATCTAGACTGGACTCTGCTCTGGAGACCTGAGAGGAGCGCCAAAGCTTACTAGTGAACATGTGATCGACCTTTGCTATAAATTTGGGTAGAGTACGTTAATACGTACGTTAGTACGTTATGAGCGGACCACAACGAATTTTGTGACTGCTGTGACTCCACCAGCGATCCTAGGATCGTATCGGTGAACATCCATACGGTTAAGTGACGATTTATACTTATAACGAAACGTCTTATATTTATTCTTTGCCCTTGTTCGTCATTATGTCGTGTGCCCACCTTTAAATACAAGTACGTCCCCAGTGAACTAAAATTACTCCCGTTATTGTCTAATAATGGTATATTCAGAAGAGTGTAAGCAAATTCTAGATTGTACTGGGTTTACAGTGTGTGTTGAGATCGTCTGTGGAGAGATCAACTCCCCCGCCATACTTATCGGATGCATGTTCCAGCAGGTTCCAGATGATGCCATCCCCACACTCGCGCTACTGTTCACTGTTACAGCTAAGAGGCTGAATTGTTTCTAGTTTATTTACTAAGGCTGCCTGGTGTTGCGAGGGGGCGGATGCAGTTTGAGGTGTGGAGCGCCTTCTAGCTGGGGATCTGGCTGGCGGTATGGCTGTAGCTGGTGATACCCATGTTTGGCAGGTAGATACTGTACGGCTGGATTTTTCTGGTGCAGTGGACTGGCCCATTGTGGAGATTGCTCTCCTAGACGTGCTCTGTGTCGACGTCCCTGATCTACTGGGGCTAGAAAAGATCTCGCCTACTCGTGTGGCGGTGTCATTTGCCACGTCGCTGCTTTACCAGCAGTTTGTGGGACGCTGGGATGCACGCTCGTTTCCTATTCCTGCTTCGGCTGTGACTGTGGAGATCCCAAATCCCTGGGGGCCCTTGACATTTGTGAGTGTTCACGGTGTGCTGGCGACCTTCCCCGAGGTGGAGCTTATGTCGGTGTTTACGCGGTATGGTGTGGCGGCGAAGCACCGGTTCACCACTTTGAGTGCGGGCCAGCTGAAAGGGGTCCCTCTGGGCACTCGTACGCTTGTCATGCTGGTCACGAGCCCTATTCCTTCCAGGGTTTCGTTTCGTGGGCTCTCCCTGCGGATATTTTTTCAGGGTCAGACACGAACCTGTTTCCGGTGTGGCGCTGAGGGCCACATGGCAGCCAGCTGCAATGCTCCTCATGCTGAGGCCCCTTCAGTTTTCCTGGAGGATGACTTTCCAAGCTTGTATGTACGTGGGGATTCCCTGGCGAATCCTTGCTCTGTCCTGGTGCCTGGTGTGGTTCCTGCAGCGGTTCCGGCAGGCGTTCCGTCTGGCCCTGGTATGTCTGTCCCACCGGTGAGCTCTGAGGACCTGGGGGCACCTGTTTTGGATCTTCGACGTTCGGTGGTTGTGGAGGTGCATCCGCAGCCGGTTGTTTCTGTGGATGCATTGGATGATGCTGTAGGGGTGGTGCCTGCTTCTCCTATAGACGGACAAGTGCTTCCCGTGGCTGTCGGGGTGGTGGTGAGTGAGACTCCCCCTGGCCCTCCACCTCGTCACCTCTGGTAGTTTCCTCGTTCCCACGTGCCTCTTCTCCTGCACCAGTTCGTCATCCGCTGGATACCTCACGTGTGCTGAAGTCTACCCTTCTGCCTGCTGTGTCTCTTCCTTCACCGACTCCAATCTCCTTGGATGGTGGTGGCTTTATGCCCAATGTCGTTGAGGCTGCCGTTCTGCGTGGTCATGCTGCCCCGACTTTGGGCCGCCTGCCTGGTTACCTGGTTGATACCTGGTTGATGGGGTTCTGGGAGTTCTTCTACTCCCCAAGCCCGGCCCGAGGCCAGGCTTGACTTGTGAGAGTTTGGTCCACTAGGCTGTTGCTTGGAGCGGCCCGCAGGCCCGCATACCCACCACAGCTCGGCTGGTCCGGAACTCCTTGGAGGAATAAATCTAGTTTCCTCTTGAAGATGTCCACGGTTGTTCCAGCAATATTTCTTATGCTTGCTGGGAGGACGTTGAACAACCGCGGACCTCTGATGTTTATACAGTGTTCTCTGATTGTGCCTATGGCACCCCTGCTCTTCACTGGTTCTATTCTGCATTTTCTTCCATATCGTTCACTCCAGTATGTTGTTATTTTACTGTGTAGATTTGGGACCTGGCCCTCCAGTATCTTCCAGGTGTATATTATTTGATATCTCTCTCGTCTTCTTTCTAGTGAGTACATTTGGAGAGCTTTGAGACGATCCCAATAATTTAGGTGCTTTATCGCGTCTATGCGTGCCGTATATGTTCTCTGTATTCCCTCTATTTCCACTTTGGAAACTGCCGAAATTTCCACTGCCGATGGTTCTTCTGGGGCACCGCTTGCAGGGGGTGACAGTTCCGACTATCTGCGGCCTATTTCTAAGCGCCGTCGTTCGACTCGGGATGCGTTGCCTTGCCGGACGTGGGCTGAGGAGCGAGATGCGATGGATGATGATACTGTGGACGACGTTGTGCTGCCTCCTGTGGTGCCTTCTGTGTTGGCCACTGCACCCCTTGCTGGTGGCTCTCCTCAGTGGGCGGTTGCCCCTGGTGACTGCGACCTCGTAATGGTGTTGTCAAAGGATGTGCGACAGGGAGACTCTGCTCCTGTTCCAATTGGTGGGGGCGCTGGGGCGCCTGCAGTGCCGCCCTCCGCTGGGCTCGGTGCACTGCCCGGTGTGGAAGATAGTGCGCATCCTGGTGGCCGGCCCAATGTGCAGCTCGCTGTGCAGCCTGGTGGGCTTCGAAATGTGCGGCCCTGTGACCGGCTTCCTTTCCTGTGACCCTTCCTTTTCGTCCTCCCGTCCAGTGAGGTGGTCGAGAGGGCTGAATCTCTGGCTTTTGAGTATGATGACCTGGTGCGTCCTGTTCCCTGGTGCCCTTCTACCATCTGGGTTCCGCGGGCGCGGTGTTTTGTTCTTGGCGTGCAGGATTTGATACCTCGGCCTATTGCAACTCCTGAATGTCCGCTTACTGAGGTCGACCTAGTTGTTTGGGATGCTTACTGCTTACGATTTCCGGCTCGGGAGTACCCGGAGAAGTATGAATGATGCGTGTGGTGTGGTGCATGTTGATTCCCCAGTGCCTGCGTGCACAGGTGGGTGTCCTTGTCTGTGTGTGTGTGTGGTGTGGGTGTTTGTTCCTGTGTTTGAGATTTGTTTTGTGTGTGCTTATTTCTTTGTCCTTGTACTTGATTTATTCTTTGTACGTGTTTTNTGTGGCGTATGGTTGTGGCGTGTGCTTGTGGCGTGTGGTTGTGGCGTGTGGTTGTGGGGTGAGGTCTTAGGGTGTTGTTGTTGGGTGGTGTTGTGGCGTGTGGTTGTGGCGTGTGGTTGTGGCGTATGGTTGTGGGGTGAGGTCTTAGGGTGTTGTTTTGGGTGTTGTTGTGGGGTGTTGTTGTGGGGTGTTTTCTGGGAGCGGGGGGTGGGGGTTTTGCTTTGTGGTGTGATTGTGGGGTGTGGTTGTAGGATGGAGATGTAGGGTGTAGTAGTGAGGTGTTGTTGTTGAGTGTGGGTGTGTGTGGTGGTTGTTGATGTGGGGTGTTGTGGGGTGTTTGTGGGGTGTTGTGGGGTGTGGTTGTGGGGTGTTGTTTTCAGGTGTGGTTGTGGGGTGTGGGTGTGGGGTGTGGTTGAGGGGTGTGGTTGTAAGGTTTGGTTGTGAGGTGTGGTTGATTGGTGTGGTGAGGTGTTTGGTTGTGGGGTATGGTTGTGGGGTGTTTCTCTGGAGGGGGTGTGATGGGGGTGTGTGTTGTGGGGTTTAGTTCTGGGGTGTGGTTGTAGGGTGTAGTTCTGGGGTGTGGTTGTCGGGTGTTGTCGGAGGGAGGGGGTGTGCGACATGGATGTCACGGGTCTGGCAGTCACGGCTTGGATGTTCTGTCTCTGCTGTCATGAAAGATATGCAATTTATTTTCCTGCTTTATCCTGAATCGTTGTGTACTCAGCTAATTGTGCTTGTGGAGGTTGAGCTCTGGCTCTTTGGTCCCGCCTCTCAACCGTCAATCATAAGGTGTACAGATTCCTGAGCCTATTGGGCTCTATCATATCTACACTTGAAACTGTATAGAGTCATCCTCCACCACATCACTGAGCCCTGTGGAACTCCACTGGTGACTTCACGCCAATCGGAGGTCTCACCCCTCACCGTAACTCTCTGCTTCCTATTGCTTAGGTACTCTCTTATCCACTGGAGCACCTTTCCAGCTACACCTGCCTGTCTCTCCAGCTTATGTACCAGCCTCTTATGCGGTACTGTGTCAAAGGCTTTCCGGCAATCCAAGAAAATGCAGTCCGCCCAGCCCTCTCTTTCTTGCCTAATCTTTGTCACCTGGTCGTAGAATTCTATTAAGTCAATCAGGTAAAATTTACCCTCCCTGAACCCATGTTGGGGATTTGTCACGATGTCCCTTCTCTCCAGATGTGATACCAGGTTGTTTCTCACGATCTTCTCCATCACCTTGCATGGTATACAAGTCAATTACACTGGCCTGTAGTTCAGTGTCTCATGCCTGTCGCCCTTTTTGTATATTGGGACCACATTCGCCGTCTTCCATATTTCTGGTAGGTCTCCCGTCTCCAGTGACCTACTATACACTATAGAGAGTGGCAAGCAAAATGCCTCTGCACACTCTTTCAGTACCCGTGGCGAGATCCCGTCTGGACCAACAGCCTTTCTAACATCCAGATCCAGCAGGTGTCTCTTTACTTCCTCTCTCGTAATTTCGAACCCTTCCAAGGCCGCCTGGTTTATTTCTCATTCTCCTAGCACAGTGTTGTTGTTTTTCTCCAAGTTTTTTGTACATAATCTCCTAGACACATGCTCCAACTTTGTCTAAAATGATCACCAACGTAACTTGAAAAACAGGAAATAAAAAATCATTATAAAATTGATTATGGAAAATTTCAGATTTTTAAATGAGCTTCAAAACTATAAAGTATCACCAATTGTTCATATGTTATTTTGCTCTCAGAATAGCATATGATCTTGATTTTCATAAGGGGGCATGGTAATCGAAAATCCGAAAAAAATTAAATATTTACGAAAAATTACGAAAAATACTACGACGTTCTGGCAACACGGTGGTGCAAACCATTTTATGTTATCTTGAAAAATAATGTAATTAGAGTCAAATTTCCCGCTGCAAGTTTCCCCAATCCGGTCCTCGCGGTCTGGGTGCGCCGTGGGGTATTGTGTCTTACGTTGTAGAAGTCTAATATTTCGTAATATCGCGGAAAATAACGTTTTGTGCATAAAACGAATATAAATTCGCTCATTGGCAACACACTCGTGTGAGGGAGGGGGTAGGTTTGCTGAAGAGGAGTCAGTCACTCTGTGTCCCTGAGCGTGTTGATCTATCGTGGATGCGCTCTCACAATATCTCCCAGAATTATCGTTATTTGTGTTATTTTTACTGCAATATGACGTACAAAACGAAGATGAGGAAAGCTATGAAAGCTAAATCCTTGCTAGCTGCCCGTAGAAGGTCCGAGTTGGCTAGAATACGTAGATTACGCACATTGACTAGTGAAGATCGTGGAGGCCTCTCAGCTGAGGGCGTTAGGAGCTTGTCGCAGCCAGCAGCCCTCCACCCCACAATCCAACCCTCTACCACCGCACATGTTCCACCTGCTACTCCACCTCTTCCAGAAGCCCACGAGATGCATCACCAAACCAAGAAAGGCCCCTGAGGGAGCTGACCCCGGCTATGGCGCAGGTGCCTACTAGAGCCACTGCAGTGCCACCTTGACGACCCATATTTCTGACCAATTATATTAGGTTAGTATGTTTTAGTGTTATATTGTGATATTACTTCATAAATATTTGTACATATAAAACTGGTGGCAAATATATCAATTTTTTGTATTTTTTTTTCCTTAAAATTTTTTTTTCTTTTAATAATTTTTTTTATTATTATTTTTCAGGCGATCTGCATGGAACTTGCACACCTTATTGAACCCATGCCTATCTACAAGGGTGCAAATTTTGAATGATATTGGTCAACATCAACCTCAGCTAAAGGTGGCTGAACTTTGAACTTTGTTTGTGCAGGTAAATATTTTACAATTTTATCTGATTGCACAGACTTTATTTATTATTCAATTTACATGAAACTTGCACATTATATGTAGAGTTTATGCCTCTAAAAAATAGTGGTGGCTTTTCTTTCTACGTAGATTTATTGATTTTATAAATATTTATAAACATCATATTGTTGCATACGAATTTTGGGAAATTTAAAAAATCTGTATTATTGCACTAAATACGTCTGGGATAAAAATCTATCAGCTAAATCTTTATTATATAGTAAGGTCATAGCTAAGTGTCATAAAAATGATTTCGGTTCATAATTGTGGACTGTGAAATGATTTGAACATTGTTGAAAAATTGTCTAAAAAAACGTTTTTTTTTCTCCCTCTCTATTTAGGCTGCGATGCTGAAACTTGGCCCAGTTGCAGCACCTTTCACATGTATCAGGATAATAAATTTTGAATGCCCTACAACAACTTTCATTTTCCAAAGTGTGTGTGCCCTAAGTTTAAAGTACAGGTTTTCAGTTTAGTTTACCTGTAAACAAAAATTCAATATGGCATTTGAAATATGTGCCGAATATAGACAAAAAATGTAAAACTCTAAATGTTTATGGTTTATTAAAACCCAAATTTACAAGATTGTAAAGCAGACAGCTGTGCACACTATATGTAAACATGGCGAGAATCTGCCAGAAACTGGATTTTTGAAGCTGACTCAAAGTTGAATTTCCTTGACAAGACAGTACCCAGACAAGACAGTACCTTGACAAGACAGTACCTTGACAAGACAGTACCTTGACAAGACAGTACCCTGACAAGACAGTACCTTGACAAGACAGTACCCTGACAAGACAGTACCCTGACAAGACAGTACCCTGACAAGACATGCTCTTGTCTAACTTCAAGGGTAGTTGGACAAGAGCATGGTAATACCAAAAGGAAACAAAGAGTTAGTATACATGGAAATAAGTTTAGTCTTTAAACAAGAGGGAAACAAGCTTTAAGAGTCCAGGTTCGATCCCCGGCAAAAGCGGAAACAAATGGGCAGAGTTTCTTTCACCCTGATGCATCTGTTCACCTAGTAGTAATTAGGTACTTGGAGTTAGGCAGCTGCTACGGGCTGCTTCCTAGGGATGTGTTAATAGTATATAAAAATTAAAATTAGGATTAAGAACTTGCCCAAAACGCTATGTATGCTAGTGGTTGTACGAGAATGTCAGAGTTCTTGTATATATAAATACAAATAAAAAAAATCTGTATGAGAGAAGAATTAAGAAGCAATCAAATGCTTGTCTAAATACACCAAGAAGGTTAGGGTAGGTCGAGGTTTTCTATTCAGCTTTTCAGGTAAACTCTTATATTCACAATATTTTGGGGCGATTCTGGCGATTAAGTGTATTTATGTACTAAGCCTGTAGTCAGGATTGTACTTATTACATTTAGTATTAAAATGTACTGTCTACTTGGAGAAGGGGCTGATCGAGGGACAAGTGATCGTGAGGAACGGTAGGGATGCAAGACACACGCTCGTCCTGGAAGTCATGACATTCGACAAGGATGTGTACGACTGTAAGAGGGACAATGCAATTTGGACAATAAGGAGCAGGGCGGCGCTCCATTAAGTGACCATGAGTTAAGAATGTTAGGCCAATACACAACCTGGCTAGAGCCATTTTCCACCGCCGGATACGGTGGTAGAAGGAAGGCCACAGACACACACTACACTTAAGAGTACGCAGTTTGTTACCAACAGCAGAAGGTCAACAACCCTGCCAACGGGCAAGGATGGAGGAATGCATAACTGGGTAAAAGTTGGAATAAGGAATACCGTTATGGGAGATGGAACATGAGTGGATAGCTTCTCTAGCAGCAGCATCCACATGCTCATTTAAGGAAACACCAATATGGGTGGGAACCCAGCAAAACTCTACGGTTTTAAGTTTACTGGAGATAAGAAACAGCCAATGTTGAATCTCGACGACCACCGGATAGACAGGATTAAAGGGCCTTAGAGCCATGAAGGCACTACGAGAGTCAAGTACAACCACAAAGGAGTATTGACAACGAGAAAGTAGGAGACGAAGAACATAGAGAATAGCTTAAAGTTCTGCTGTGAAGATGCTAGTATCCGGAGGTAAGCGAAACATATAAGTGTGGTCAGGAAAAACAACAGAGTAGCCTACACCATCCGCAGACTTAGACCAGTCGGAAGATGGAAACTGAGCAGGAGAGTGAAGAAAAGTGCTCAAGAAAAAGGCGTTTTAGAACCGTAGGAAGGGTAAAAGCTTTAGTGATGCAGGTCAAGGATGTACAAACCGGACAGAAAGAGTGAGATGGTGAAAAGGAACAGGAACTACAGGAGGGGCAAAAGTCAAAACATGACAGAGGCGAGAGGAAGTATGTTGAAACGACAGTGACAAAGAGGGGCGATGAACGAAATGCTTCCGAGTAAAAGTCATAGCACAAGTCTTAGACGTAGAGAACTTGAAGCCATGATCAGTGGCCCAAGACAACACGGAATCAATCGCAAGTTGAAGCCGCCGTTGAAGGATAGGCAAATTATCACCTCGACAGCAAAAGGTAAGATCGTCGACATAGAGAACGGAGAAGATGCCAGAAGGAATGGAAGGAAGAACACCATTCAGAGCAACTAGAAAAAGAGTAGTGCTCAGAACACTACCTTGGGGTACACCCCTCATTGCCTAAAAGGGGCAGAGAGTGTTGTACCAAGCCTCACTCGAAAGGAACGACGAGAGAGGAAGCTTTGGAGGAAGAGAGGGAGATTACCACGAAGGCCAAAAGAATGAAGTTGGGACAGCATATGATATCCCAAGGTGGTGTCGTAAGCCTTTTCCAGGTCAAAAAAGGACGGCAACAACGGAGGTCCTCGCAGCAAAAGCATTACGAATATAGACCTCCAAGTTCACCAGGACAGCTGTTGTGCTACGGCACTTGCGAAAACCAAATTAAAAGGGGAGAGGTAGTTAAAGTGTTCTAAGAACCACATCAGACGAACGATAACCATACGTTCAGAGTGTTTGCAGACAACTTGTAAGGGCAATAGAGCAGAAGTCCTTAGAGGATGTTCCGAGAGACCCTGGTTTCCGAACAGGAAGGACAACAGCGTTGAGCCAGCCCTCAGGGACTGACGACGACTCCCAAACCTGATTATACAGACTCACTAAATACCGAGACGTGTACGGAGGTAGATGGCGAAGCATCTCATAATGAATGCCATCGGAGCCCGCCGCCATAGAACCGCAGAGGGCCAGGGCAGACTGAAGCTCAGAGAGAGAGAAGGGATCGTTATAGGGAAGGCTGAGATAGGTGCAGATATCTAAAGAACGAGATTCAAGAACAGGCATATGAAGAAGGAAAGATTGAGGAAGATGAGAACCAGAGCTAACAGGTGAAAAGTGGGAACCCAGTTCGATCGCGACCTGTAACGGGTCCGCCACAAGAGTATCACGGAGGTGAAGGACCAGCGAGTCATCGGGAACAATCTTATCCGCTATCTTGTGGATACGCTTCCAAATCTGTGGCAGAGGAGTTTTGGACGTAATGTTGGAGACATAAGATATCCACGTTTAGCTGTACGGATGGTCCTACGGGCCACCGCACTCTCCTTCCGAAACAAAAGAAAAGACTCAGCCGTCTGCTGGCAGCGGTGTCTCTTCCAGGCTGCACGCTTACAGCAAACATGCCGAGCACAGTCCACATTCCACCAGGGAATGCGCTTCCCCGTTCCCCGAGAGGAAGAGCGAGGAGCAGAGTGGAGGGCAGCATAAAAAACGGTGTCGTAAAAAAGTTGGAGGGCACAAGGGAGAGGCACAATGGAGAGATCGGAGATAGTAGCACGGAGGGTAAAGAGGCGCCAGTCAGCCTCGGCAAACCGCCACCTAGGGAAGGAGAGGGGAGGGTCACTGCCATGTGACGGGATGGGGAAATGGTCACTGCTATGGAGGTCATCAAGAACCCGTTACATGAAATCCAAGTAAAGAGACGACAAGCAAAGAGAAAGGTCAAGAAAGGAAAGGATTCGAGTCCGAGAGTCCAAATGAGTGGGCTCACCAGAATTCAGACGCGACAGGGAAGAAGAGAGGATGAACGGTTCGAGAAAACGACCCCTGGTGTTTGTCAGAACATCACCCCAGAGTGTATGTCGACTATTGAAATCACCCAGCAGTAGCACAGGCTCCAGCAAGGAGTCCAGTAGGAGTTTAAGAACGGAAAGAGAAAGCGGGACATTTGCGCGGGAGATAAATGGAACAAAACGTGTACCATTTACGCACAAAGACATGGGCAGCAGAACATTGGAGAGGTGATGGAAAAAGTAAGGAGACAATGGGAGACGATCGGCCGAGCGGACAGCACGCTGGACTTGTGATCCTGTAATCCCGGGTTCGGTCCCAGGCGCCGGCGAGAAACAATGGGCAGAGTTTCTTTCACCCTATGCCCCTGTCACCTAGCAGTAAAATAGGTACATGGGTGTTAGTCAGCTGTCACGGGCTGCTTCCTGGGGATGGAGGCCTGGTCGAGGACCGGGCCGCGGGGACACTAAAGCCCCGAAATCATCTCAAGATAACCTCAAGAAAGGGAGCATCAGAGCGAATCAAGAGAGCAGAAGAGCTATGGGCCCCAGCAAAAGTTGGATGAGAGAAAGGAATAGCCACGGAAGTGACCAAGACAAGCACCAATCATCGGCTCCTGGAGACTGTGAAATCAGAAGTTTGAGTTCAAGGAAATTGGTGAAATATCCACGAATGTTCCATTCAAGAATAGACATCGATAAAAAGAGAAAGGATAGCAGCAGAGAACAATGAAGAAACAAAGATGAAAAAGGAACACAGCACATTAAAGAAGCTCAGGGTCAGGATCAGGACAGTGAAGTCAGGTTTATGGGCAATGGGTTAAACCATAACCATGCCCCCATAACCCATGGTAATGGGTTATGGGGCATGGTTAAACTGAGTAAAGATGGAAGGAAGGGAGCGAGAGGACAGACCAGAGGTGGACGAGCAGGGTCCAGAGGAGGAGGAGGAGGAGACAACCGAGAGAAGCGGTCAAAGACAGGAGGAGGAGGAGGGGCAGAAAGAGGGGGAACGCAACTCAGCAAGGGCAGCAACCGAGAGGGAAGGGGGGCCAAAGAAATCTCCATAGCAGGAACAGGGGGCTCGACCACCGAAACGGGAGGGGATGGAACGATAGAGTCGGAGGTAGGAGGCGAGGGAGAAAGCGAAGCCTTCTTACCCGCCGGGGAGGAGGAAGGAGATGAGCCAGGCTTTCGCTTCTGACTGAAAGAGACCGGTGTCCCAGCAGTAACGTACTGGGCAAACAGATTCGAGCATTTCAACAGGAGAAGAAGAACGAGAGCGATAACATGATGAACTCTGGGAGAATGATGGACATCTGCATGCACAGACAGGCGGCGTGGAGAGCTAAGAGACGGAGGAGAATGATGGGGAAGGAGGATCAGAGAGAGATGAGGAAGAAAACACGACAGACATGACAGACTGGGTAGAAAGAAGAGGAACCCCCAGTCAGAGAACCAGGAGGGGGACCCTTCGGTTCAGAACGTAAAGGAACGGGAGGAAACGGTGGGCGTGTCTGAGTCTAAGGCCTGAAAAAGTTGTGAGACTGAGGAAGGTGGGAAGGACGAGGGTAGGAAGAGCGCACCACGCGAGCATAAGAAACGCCAGCGATTGGGGGGAAGACGACGAACTTGCCGCCTCACCTCAGGAAAAGACAAACGTTCCCAGTGCTTCAAGTTGAGGACGGCCGCCTTAAGTTTGTAATGAATACATG
The DNA here is from genome assembly GCA_020271785.1 of Procambarus virginalis. Classification (NCBI taxonomy): domain Eukaryota; kingdom Metazoa; phylum Arthropoda; class Malacostraca; order Decapoda; family Cambaridae; genus Procambarus; species Procambarus virginalis. The sequence continues at coordinate 64,734 of WNGS01003613.1, forward strand.
CACGGGAGAAGGTAGGGTGGGCCTCACCGCAATTGAGGCAGCGAGCCGGGGGGAGAAGTCCACTCCGATTTAGTGATCCTCGCCCCCAAACATGGGAAAGAGAGAGACAGGACTGGAGCATTTGAGGCCACCATGCACAAACCTCCAGCACTTATTACAGAGCCGAGGAGATGAAATATACTCCTGAACGGAACATCTGGCACCAGCAAGAATGACAAGGGTTCTAACATCAAAGGTAATTTTCACAACCCGAAGGGGCTGACTGCGACGACCACGAGGGGGACGAATAAACATGCCCACCTGGAAGAAAGAATGGCCTTGGGCTTCGAGGATATCCTTAATATCCTCATGACAGTCCTTTAGATTCCTAACACCGGTGGCAACATGGCGCGGGAGGAGAACAGTGCCAACACTGGCATTTAACCGAGCGTTCTTTGAGACCCGAACAGAGGTCTCACCAAGGCAGGATAAGACGGCCAAGCGGGTGGTTGCATCCTGAGAAGGAGCAGCAACGACACGTGTACCGAGACGGGTGGGGTTGAAATTATTAGAGGCATCTACTGAATCAACAAGGTGCCTATGTAGGGGAAAAATCGCCAGGAGGAGTAGAATCTAAATGATGGAGGTCAAAGTACTTATTCCACGTAGCAGGATCAAATAAGGCATGGTTCGAATTAGTATGGGAAGGGAGTGTACGAGAGCGGCCATGGCGGGGACGGCAGTGAGAACCTCTAGAGAGAGATGGATCATAAGGCGCAGAAGTCACAATGAGAGATGGAGCCGTGCAAGGGGACGAGGCGGTCACCACAGAGGGCTTGGGGCTCGACCCTATCACAGAGGAGGGAGGGGGGGGGGCAAGGAGGAGTAATCTGGTCTGGGCCCAAACTGGGCTCTGTAGCTCCCACTACAGAGCCCAGTCTTTGAGCACAGTCCGACTCGGGCCTGCTCACCCACCCCATGAGCCTGAGTACGAGAAGTCGTGCCATCATCCATGCATCAGTCGTTTTAAATGTTTGGGACCTGGAACCAAGGGATACCACCTACCAGGGCAGCCAGGGAGGCCGAGCACGGGCCAGTGTAGGAAAAGTGCGTCGTCCCCAGCGGTGCTCCCCCTTTTAAACAGGGGAGTCCTACTACATCGTCCATTCTCCCACACTGGTGCTAAGACCCCATTCCCTCTATCGCCCCAGCCTGGACACCCAGCCATCCACTCAGGGCGGCCCCCTCACGGGCGACCCCTGAGCGGATGGTTCGATAGCTCACAAGGCCCCTACGTGGTGCCCTTCTGCACGTACAGCACCCAAAGAGGGGGCAAAGGCAACCCTCACCGGTCCCAGGGAGGTGTACGTGAGGCCCTCACCACGTCAATGTGACATCACAGGGGGGGATATTCTGAATAAGGCAATTAGGATACTAGGATTTATTTCTAGAAGGAATAGCAATAAAACATAGAATGTTATTCATACGCTATATCTTCCTCTTCTTAGGCCCAAGTTAGATTATGCAGTTCAATTTTGCTCGTCATATTATATATCAGAATTAAATTAATTTAAACGCTTTCAGTGATGGATGACAAAGTTAATCCCAGAAGTTATGAACCTTCCATTTGAAGAGCCATTGAGCAAGACTAATTGTCATCATCTTACAAGGTGAAGAGTTAGGGATGACATGAATGAAGTGCACAAGTGGTTGAAAGAGCATAACAAAAGGATATTAACAAGCTATTAAACATATAAACACAAAACAGAACCGGAAGCAAATTATATAAATTGGATAAATTTTGATTTAGGAAAGACCTGTGTAAATACTGGTCTGGAAACAGGGTTGCTGGTTTGTAGAATAGATTACTGGGTACATAATAGACGTGGGATTCCTAGATTGTTTCAAGCATTAGACACGTGTGAATAGTTTTGGCTACAAATAAATAGGATGTGCTATAAATGACCCAATAAGCCTCATGCACTTTCCTTAATTGCTATACCCACTTCCAAGCTTTTTCAGTATTTGAACTGACAGTCCATCTTCTGAATTAATTCACATGCCTCTTTTCGTTAACTATTCCCATTCACATAAAAAGTCAATTCTTGAATACCATTCCAAGAAGTTGTTTCAACAGCGTAATGGTGTTAGTTTAAGATTGTTAATAATTACAAGCAAACTACGCCAGTTACAACCGTTGACCTGGCCTTACCTAGCCTGAGCTTGGTCTTCGTCTTCATCATGAGCACGTCGACAGGGTTGCCGGGGGACACGAAAAACTGCTTAGACGCTGTTGAGGAGGACTCGAACTGGTACTTCCAGGTGCCCTTAAAGTAAGCAGCGTTGACGAGGAGCATGACAGCGTGCACCAGGTCATCAGGGCTCAACAAGGCTGGGATCTTGCCGTTAGTGGTGTTGGATACAAACGCGTTCATTGTGGCCGCAGATTCTTGAAGCTGGCGGTGAAACAATTGCTCAGTGACATTCAAAGTGCAAAATGATTAAGATGAGATTTCTTCACAAGAGAGAGAGACATATGAGAGGTTTGACTTTTATATTAAGTGGGAATAAGTGAAATGGTTGAGGAATTGAGCTCGGAAAATTTCTAAGAATTTTCTTTATTCTTTAATCTTTATTCCTGTCGTGATATTCAATTAGGTCGCCTGAGGAAGACTTGCTTAGTTAACACACCAGTGTAGTAAGCAGCTCATTTCTCTCTCTGAGACCAGATATGAGCAATTGACTAGGCGCGAGCAAACGTCGAGACCCCAAAAGAATTTGAAATCCCCTCCACGAGTAGGTCCTGAGCTCTCACAACAATAATTTATTGTTGTGTGGTGCCGTATATTTGGTCCAAAACCCATGAATCAGTCTCAATTTTATTAGTCGACTGTGAAGAATCACTTGCAGGCAATAATAATGTGTGGGGTGTAACGAAAAGACAGTGTTCAACATAACAACTTAGTTTATTCAATAAAGTACTAACTACTACCACAAAACAAAAGAAATATCAACGAGGTTACTCGAAATCCTTCCTGTGACACTATCAATGACAGCTAGACACCAGCCCCTCGGACTGCATAATGAACTAACTCGAACATAAGCGTGAACACAGAGGAATCAACAAGAAATAAGAAAAAAACAGATCTATAATCACAATTACAACAATTGACACAGTACGTTCTGAAACACGTCTCCAGTAACCTCCTACTGTTCTACGCCTCAGTGCAGTCTACACCTGCAATAGCGGTTGCAATGCAATCAAATCAGTAGCCTTTCAATGACACATCAATGACTAATGGGTTCACTGGCAACTCCAGCAACCCTTCCTCAAATTAATCCTTAGGCTAACACTCCGTCCCATGGACGATCAACAATCAATAACAATTTGATTGACGTTAATAACAAAATAACATTTACGTTAATTTAATAACTTACAACTGTCACTAGTAACGCGGAAATTACACAACACGCTACCCGTCGAGCATTCAGTGAGAAAATCCCATTAATCCCTGTACTTCTAGACAGCTGATTAATCTCTTTACTAGTTACGTTAATTTACATTATCGGTTACAATCACTCAACGATGGTAAACTCTGATTTACAATGTCCAACGTGCTAAGAGAACGGTAATCACTCGTGATTACCTTTAGAGTAATTAATTACTATCCTCAAGATCAATAATTAAACAATTAAATACGCAACCTTTCACACTGGCTCAGCAATTTACATTAAGGCATGAATTCCGTCCGAGCCTTCCATACTCAGACCAATTCAGGTGGCTAATAACAGTAATTAGGCACCAGGTTTACGTTATTCTAAGATGACATTACTCTTCCCACGAGTCAATCAAGTGCCGGTACTTCCGGACAGATAAGTAACGACGTTATGTTAATGGATCAATGGAGTCTTCGTGTGAGTCGATCAAACAAGGATCGAGGTTAATTACTTTGACTTCCTGAAACACGTCAATTTCCCGGTCCACTGACCGTTAATTACGACAGACAATAGTCTAATTCTTGCCTGGCTGATGGCTAGGCTCCCTGAGACTACCGTAGCTGCTTGCAGGAGAGTAAATTAACCCAAACGTATTCTACGTTACTCAAATTGTCAAAGAACAAATTCTCTTAAAGCAATGGGTGTTCCCTTGGTTACGTTATATTAATTGCCTCGCAATCACCTCACTGAATACTGAACTTCGATGTCCTACCAGATAAACAGGAGAATATATGACCCAAGTACTCGTCTACAGCCGAGTTCACCCACGACAATGATAAATCAACTAACAAATCACAGTGATTTACGTTACAATCTGGTTGCAATGACAATACTGCAGAACCTAGTAAAATAACATACAGCACATGAACCCTCTAGAACACTGCCCCTCAATGACTTTACTTAACTGCAATCACATACGGTGATTGCTCAACACTTGCAACAATCACCATCAATGACAACCCCTTTGCAATAACACACAAGGCAAGTACTCTACTTTCTAAGTATTAAAATACTGCACAACGCTTACTTACTGTTGCAAATGACCAACAGTGCGCTCCAAATAACCCCTTAGAACACAGGTCCACACATTGCAATCACCACATTAAATAACACAATAACACTGGGCACTGTCACACTACGATCATATCTATATAATTACTGCTTACACATGTAGCCTACAGCTATCAAACGTTACTGGGTACAATAAGGAGATCTCGCACTCCTTAAATCACCTGGGTGAGTGATTTATAGATCCCGCAGGCCGATAAACACTCCCGAGAATTACGTTACTCGACAGATCCGTCCTGGTCCCCAGGACTATATGCAACTGAAATTTGTGTTCTTCACGTGTGCCCCAAAGAATGAGGCGATTTGATAAAATGTTATGCCCAAGATTACCATCTGAGTGCCGGCGGGGAAATGGTTCAAATAGCTTCGGCTATCACTTCCTTATGACTGGTCATGATGGTCAAGTGGATTAATTTAAGGCATCCCTGTACATACCAGTTGCGTTGCTCCTGGCAGTCTGGGTTCGAGTCACTTCTGGGGGTAAGTTTTCAGTTATATATATATATATATATATATATATATATATATATATATATATATATATATATATATATATATATATATATATATATATATATATATATATATATATATATATAAATATGACCGAAAAAGTGAGATTAATAATTCTAACTCGGATTTTCTCGATTTTCCTTATGTTTCTTTTTACTGGTGATGGTAAATGAAAAATTAATTCTCCAAAATTCATTTTTATTTCTAGTCTGACGCGACGCTTGAGCGCGTTTCATAAAACGTATTACATTTTCAAAGACTTTAGTTTACACACACACACAACTATAACTGAATAGAGCTTAAACATCTTCGATTTATATACCTGCATTTGGGTGAAGTGACATGTTGCAGTAGTATAGGAAGAGGTGAAAACAAATTTTCAACACAAGCCAGAACGTGTACATACATGGGTACTATTGAGAAAAAAGTCTTAGTCGACTTGAGCTTGAAACCGGCCATATACTGCAGGTATGTTGATATTTTTACACAGGTACCTGATGTCAGACATCTGCAGGAGCTGAAAGAGGCGTTTGAGCAGAATTCTGTGTTGCGTTTCACTTACGAGATGGAGAAGGATGGGAAGCTGCCCTTTCTAGATGTAACAGTCATGGAAAGGAGCGGAGGTTTCCACACTGCAGTCTACACTAAGGAAACAAACATAGGAATGTGCCTAAATGCCAACAGTGACTGCCCAGACAGGTACAAGAGGAGTGTTGTTAACGCTTATGTCGACCGTGCTCTCAGCCACAGCTCAGAATGGAAGCAAGTCGACGAAGAACTCTGTAGGGTAAGGTAGGTCCTAGTCAACAACGGCTTCTCCAATGGTTTCATTGAAGACATCATAAGAAGGAAAGTGAAATGCCATGCAACCTCTGAAGAGACAACTAATACAACACCTATACCCCCTATTTGACTATTTTACAGGAACTTCTTCTCCACAGCTCATAAAACGGAGGAAAGGGTCCTGAAAGATAGTGTTAATAGAAACGTTATCCCTACAGACAAAAATCAGAAGATACAACTAACGATTTACTATAAAACCAAGAAAACGGCCAGCCTACTCATGAGAAACTCTCCAGACACAAAGCAGAACGCTCTAAAAGAGACCAACGTCGTCTATGCCTTCAAATGCCCTCTTGGGGACTGTAAGCCTCAAAAAACTCAGTATATAGGCAAGACAACAACATCTCTTTCCAGGCGTTTAACGATGCATAAGCAACAGGGCTCCATTAAGGAACATATAATCTCTTCCCACAACCAAACCATCACCAGAGAAATCTTAGTAAACAACACAGAAATCATCGATAGACACAGCGACAGCAGGCGGCTTGACATCTGCGAGGCACTACACATCAAGAAGTCAACACCAGCAATCAACAGCCAATTAATGCACAACTATATTCTACCCACTTCAAGACTCCGCTCCAATATAGAAGCATCAAGAAATATGGGCCAATAGGCCATCTGCAGTTACTTCCATCCTTCCCTTTAGCTTATACCCTGTTCTATACCCCGTTCTTATCCCGTTGTTACCCCGTTGTTACCCCGTTCTGGCTTGTGTTGAAAATTTGTTTTCACCTCTTCCTATACTACTGTAACATGTCACTTCACCCAAATGCAGGTATATAAATCAAAGATGTTTAAGCTCTATTCAGTTATAGTTGTGTGTGTGTGTAAACTAAAGTTTTTGAAAATGTAATAAGTTTTACAAAACGCACTCAAGCGTCGCGTCAGGCTAGAAATAAAAATGAATTTTGGAGAATTGATTTTTCATTTACCGTCACCAGTAAAAAGAAACATAAGGAAAATCGAGAAAATTCGTGTTAGAATTATTAATCTCACTTTTTCGGTCATATTTAACAATATATGTCTACAGGAAAGACTGCTACCAAAATATACTAATATATATATTGTCGGGGTGTTCACGGTTCTTGGGTTAGTGAAGGGTTAAAGCAACGGTAGACTGGATCTCCTCTCGAGGTGGTTGCTCTGACAATAACCCTTACTCACCGTCGTTCTACGGGTCTTCCCTCGATCCTCTAGGCTCCACTGCACGCCCAGGAGAGTACCCCCAGTCGATTTCACAACCGGCCTTAAGTTGTGAAATGAGTGGAGACACAGATTATTCCCTGAATCTGTGGCCCACCCCGGCACAGAACTATCACACAGCCTTCAAGGTCGCCAACTGGTGTTTTTAGGTGTCCAGTAACACAGCAGTGGTGAGGTGTAATTGTGGTAATTGTGATAAGAGCAATTTCGACTAGTTTGGTCTCAGGCAAGTAATTACTTCTGTCACTCTTCTATTTCCTTTTGGCGGTCACAAGATAAATGGAGGGGATGATATCAAACACCAAAGAGTTTTGGTATTTTACTTAAAAGACAACGAGAAATATATATGCATCAAAAAACATATCAGGATCATTGTATAACAGCTGCTCAATCCGCAGCAAAATAATCTGGGCGCACCGATATGGCAACATCCGGCAGCCCCTCGCATCACCTGTCAGATATCAGCTGATCGGGGCCCTCGCGACCGTGAGAAAAGACTAGTACTTGTTTTCTAATTCTGTCGCGATCCCCGTTTATTTAACTTTTCGCAAGACACTGTATTTAACATTCACATGGCATACTTATGATTCCACTGGGTTGCGATACACTACTTTACTGGCCTCACGATCAATATCTTATTCACACTGCACTCACAGTGACTTTTCACTGTACCAAAAGATTACTCTATTCTTAATAATATTTACTATGAATGCACTCGCTTGATCATTGAACTTATCTTTAAATCTATACGTCCTCTTAAGGATATATCACTGGCAATCACTTCAAGTATACGAGATTATTCAGTACACAGGCATGTCATAGATAAATCATTGATCGAATCACAGGCATATATATATATAAATCATGGAGATCAATACACAGGCATTTATATCAATAAATGATGGAGATCAATACACGGGCATTTATATCAATAAATCATGGAGATCAATACACAGGCATTTATATCAATAAATCATGGAGATCAATACACGGGCATTTATATCAATAAATCATGGAGATCAATACACAGGCATTTATATAAAGTCTGGGCTCAATAGCCTAGTACCAATAACTGGCTTACTACTAATATATTTAATAATAATAATCACAGGAAATGAATTACAGTCACAGTAAATTCCTTAATGAATCCTGGTGCTTGCACACACCCACACATAGATATATATGTAAACTGATACTGTGAGTGCTCTGGGTAGCCTCACCACACACTGTGCTCTCTGTGACTTAGACTCAGGTGAGACTTGCTCACGACATATAAAATATTCTGACAAATATCTATAGCTAACTAAAGGGGAAATGGGAGGGTAACTGTAAACACCTACTTTACCTATCCTAGGATGACAGCTGGGCTGTAGCTCCTGGTCCAGGCTCTCGCCTTGTACACCCTCCAGAAACACAAGCCAACGTCATAGGATGTTCGCGTCTCGCCGCTTTCTGTACACTGCAGGTCCGTGCTTCCCCTACAGTACGTCGCAGGGTTGAAGTCGGTCTCCTGGCCATCAACTTTCCTCCAACTACGGCAGCCAGCCTACGTCTCGGTGGTCGTCGTACGTTTCCCAAATAGTCCCTTGTCACTGTACTCCCAGAGGAACTGCCTCTCACCACTACGAAGTCACTGTGAAGTTATCAGCCGTCCCAGACGATACTGCTTAAGCTCCACACGCACAGCACCCGACTTCAGAGCTCTTGAAGCTCACCTCACTGTCAATTCCCTCGTCGTCTAGGTATGTCACTAGGTATTTGGGAAGACTTCTCGACGTGCTTGCATCCAACTGTTGACTCGTAGGGTTCCACGAAGGTAGGGTTACTGTCAAACTTGACAGGATCGTCGATCACACGTTCAACCTGGTTGACAAGGCGGTCAACCCGGTTCACTCACTGCGGAATGGCCCAGCCACTAAACTGTCTCCTATTCTGGTGAACCATCAAGGACGTTGCATGCGTCAGTGCCCGGCCCACTTCTTGCAACGCACCTGTCCCTGAGCACTTGTTGCTCAATATTCTGTCAATTCCTTATCTAAGCCACATCTGGGTTGCAGGAAGACCTCACAGAGTGCGCACTAACAACAGGAGACGCTTATTATTCACCGGAGCTCGGTAATCCGTCACTCAGACAGGATGACCGGTCGCGCGTCCTGCCTCTCGGACGCGTCGTCAAAGACTGATAGCGCGAAGGCGCCGCTACGGCTGGACTCCCCCTGCCTATGTGACGTCACATTTTCCAAAGTAGGTTTTCATTGGCTCCCAGTGCCACTTCGCTGACAGTGATCAATCTGGCGACACTGACGTCACACAGTTTTGACGGGAGAACAGACTCGCCAGCGCCATTTTGGCTCCCTAAAGGGCCTATCCCACAGGCCAAAATATTATACTTTCACAAATTTCTCGACTCAGCGAGAATACTGTTCTCTCCCACATATGTTCAACTGATGCCTGCAACGTAGAGAACGCTCGGGAATAGTGGACATGACTCTTACAGCAGGCGTGGGAGAATTAGAAGGGGGGAACACCGTCACAATATATATATATATATATATATATATATATATATATATATATATATATATATATATATATATATATATATATATATATATATATATATATATATATATATATATATGTATATATATATATATGTGTATATATATATATATATATATATATATATATATATATATATATATATATATATATATCTATATATATATATATATATATATATATATATATATATATAATATATATATATATATATATGCAAACAAGCCTGAATGGTCCCCAGGACTAGATACAACTGAAAACTCACACCCCAGAAGTGACTCGAACCCATACTCCCAGGAGTAACGCAACTGGTATGTACAGGGACGCTTTAAACCACTTGACCATCACGACCGGACAAAATGCTATGATAAAATGATAAAAATAAAAATGATAAAATGCTATGCCCAAGATTACCATCCGAGTGCCGGCGGGGAAGTGGTTCATATAGCCTCGGCTATCACTTCCTTATGTCCGGTCGTGATGGTCAAGTGGTTTAAGGCGTCCCTGTACATACCAGTTGCGTTGCTTCTGGGAGTATGGGTTCGAGTCACTTCTGGGGTGTGAGTTTTCAGTTGTATCTAGTCCTGGGGACCATTCAGGCTTGTTTGCATTTGTGTTCCTCACGTGTTGCCCCAAAAAATGAGGTGATTTGATAAAATGCTATGCCCAAGATTACCATCCGAGTGTCGGCGGGGAAGTGGTTCATATAGCCTCGGCTATCACTTCCTTATGTCCGGTCGTGATGGTCAAGTGGTTTAAGGCGTCCCTGTACGTACCAGTTGCGTTGCTCCTGGGAGTATGGGTTCGAGTCACTTCTGGGGTGTGAGTTTTCAGTTATATATATATATATATATATATATATATATATATATATATATATATATATATATATATATATATATAAATCACATTTGACACAGCCCGGGAACAAAACAAGAAATTAACACCACAATCTGGTATCACTCCACAATAATCATTGCCAGGATTTCCTGACGTTACACGCCAACACTAACCTGAGCGCTCAGTACTGGAATTCCACACCTGCAAGATTACACATGGAATAATATCACTCCATCCTGTGGACGATCAAAATGATTGAATTACCACAATTCGACCAGAATCTATATAAATAAAATGTAAATGTGGGTTTGTTCAAAATCGCTAATCTCCGAAAGTTCTTCACCGATTACTTTGAAATTTTCACACAACGTTCCAATCGCATCCGGCCAGGTTTTTATATACATTCTATATAGACGTCAAGTCTGTGACGGACAAAAAAACATGCTTTTTCTGAAAACTGTGTTTTTCCATGTGAAGGAAATCTTTGAAACCTCTTTACCGATTGTTTTGAAATTTTGACACAACGGTGAATTTGAATAGGCGCCTCTTTTTATATGTCTACTATATACATGCCTCACCTGTGACAGGAAAAAAACATGCTTTTTTAGATAAACAGCGCCATCTGTTGGACGTAAGAGCAACACATGCTGTAATCTCAAAAAGTTCTTCACCAATTGCTTTGAAATTTTGATACAACGTTGAATTCAAATAGGTACGTTTTTTCATATACCTACTATATCGATTCCACCCCTGCGACAGATAAAAACATGCGTTTTTGAAAAACAGCGCCATCTGTTGCATATAATATCAACATGCACAGTATACTAAACGTCACGAATTCCATTTCAATGTTTCCGATTGCATTGATATACTTTATTTTCATAGATTTCGATATATTTTATTTTTTATTGAATTATTATGTGTGACATTGTGTTGGAAATCAGCTGTGTTGTTTACCATACAATTCACTTAGTAAGTATAGGTATAGATGCCACACCTGTGACAGGTAAGACTATGCTTTTTTTTTTACAAAACAGCGCCATCTGTTGCATGTAAGAGCAATACACATGCTATACTAAATATGTTACATTTCCATTTCAGCGTTTCTGTTTGCATTGATAAATTGAATTTTCATAGATTTTGATTTATTTTCATTTTGATTTAATTATTTGTGAATTGCATTGGAATTGAGCTGTGTTTTTTACCATACCGTTCATTTCGTGAGTATAGTTTATTTTTTTTATTTGTTCATATTTTCATTTCATTTTTTAACTTTTTTTCATATTTCAGTGATTGGAACATCTGATCACTTGATGTTTCCAATTTTCTGATGGGAACATCGGACCATTTGGGAAGGCATCGGACGAGGGAGTGGGGAATGGTGGGGATGACGAGGGGACGGAAGTGAGAGATGGTGGGGAGGACGAGGGGACAAGGGAGGGGGTAGTGATGGGGAAGGACAAGGGGACGGGGGGAGTTTAGGATGGTGGGGACGAGGGGATGGGGGAATGGAGAAGGGTGGAGAGGACAAAGGAACAGGTGAGTTGGGCATGGTGGGAAGGAAGAGGGGATGGTGGAGTGGGGAATGGTGGGGGAGGACGAGGAGACGGAGGAGCTTGGGATGGTGGGGACAAGGGGATGGGGGAATGGAGAATGGTGGGGAGAACAAAGGGACAGCAAAGTGGGGCATGGTGGGAAGGAAGAGAGGATGATGGAGTGGGGAATGGTTTTGAGGCCGAAAAGACGGGTGAGGGGAGAATGGTGGGGAGGACTGGGGGACAGGGAAAATTGCTGTGGCTCAGCAATGCACATGCGTTGCTGAGCCACAGCAATGTGTGGCCGGATACTGCTAGTGGAATATAAATATTACATGGACATCCTCTGAGTCCTTGGCTAATCTATGTATACTCTGTTCCCGTGTGTACCCACACACACACACACACTCACCGTACGTCTGTGTATACAAGACGTAAGTCCCTCTGGACTGACAAGATGTCGACAAGGGTAATTATCTCCTCATCCACACTTCACTTCACCTCTACAGGTGCTTAGTGACAATGCGACGGAACACCTGACTTCGAATTCAAGCTTTAGAGACTAACTAATCACCAGAAACACACACATAAGTACTTACTCATTTATACTGCCGGCCTCACACACACTAAATCGTCCTACCATACAATCAGGCACCCTGCGGCGGGTGGCTGGCTCACAGCAGTGGTAGGTGGTGGTAGGTGGCGTAGGTGGCGGCGCGCTAGGTGGCAGGTGGTAGGCTTAAGCGTAGACCTCCCCCACCCCTCCCGAGCAAGCGTAGCGCCCCCAACACTTTGGCGCTAAAACACTGACTCGAGATTTTCCACGAATTTCTATGAGAAAACTGCCCCTGAACATTTGGCACGAATTTCCCCGTTCCCATCGATTGCTACAGAGCACTAGAAGGAATTTGAACCTCTATAATCACCGGTATGGGGACCCACGAGTCTGTTACTATTCGTATGCAAATTACCCCACTATCCAGATCTTTAGATCTCTACCCACTGTACACAATGTCTTTCTCCCCTTCGAGCGGTGACTTCGGCCGGATTCTGCTGCGACCGCCATTGTAGATGAAGCAGGAGGTGAAGCAGTTGAGTAGTCAAGCCACCACGACTCCCTATACTCAATTTGGCCGAATGAGCACAGGGAACGTCAGGACAAAGTGGTGGCTGTGTTCAGAATGGCGCCTTGAGAGAAGGACACCGGCGATTCCCACGTCCTCCTCGAAATAGCCAATGAGAGGAAGGCACACAGCGGCCTATCCCTCTCAACCAATCAGCGACGGTGTAGCATGGCCCCTAGGGCAACTTCAAGATGGCCGACCAACATAGCGGCTCAAGATGTTTGCTAAGATGGCGACTGTTGCCATGACGACGAGTCAAGTGGCTGGCGCCTGAGGCCCACAGCTCACCCACGCATGCGGCCTAGCTGTTCCCGCGCAAACTTGAGTCTCGCTCTAAGCCATACAATGAATTAATGCTATCGGCATATCACTGTCCACAGACGTGCTACCCCGGCCAGGGTAACATTTCTGGAATGCTGATGACTGGGGCTCACACACGAGCCCAAACACTAGATGTTTCGGTTGCTGGTTACCAAACTTAAGTCCGCGCACTTAACAAGTGTACTGGCCTCCACAGGCATAATGTATGTGAGCTGGTGAACCATTCCCTCACAAGACGTTTAATGTTCATCCCAAGTTACTTGCAGTGAACACTGCTGACATTAGTCCAGGACAACATTAAAATGTTACTGTGTCGGGTAAGTGAACTTACCAACCCAAAGTGACTGTGAACCCAGTGCTCAACGGGTCTGCACGAGCACACAGTCGTTGGTCGTCTCAACTTAATCGTGTAATGCTCAAACTTTTAATATTTAACATAAATAACAGTGAGAATTGCCTGTAATACGTGAGACAGTTATTAAGGTTGGTCCTGCCTCTACCGGAGAGCACTGTGTAGCAGGCTGGTGCATGAAGCCTGACACAGTCTACCGTGGGCCCAAAACCAGCAGCCTAACACCCTGGCCAAGGGTCTTTACACCTGATGTCTCTGTTCACTTAGCAACGATGATGGCTGACCCCATAGATGTGGTCATCTGTCCAGTCCTCCAAGTTAACCAGCACAAGCCAAGTAGCTGCTGGCCAATTCCGGAGAGGCTGCACAAGTCCGATGCCTTATGGGGCCTAAACACGTGAGGCCTAATGGCTTGGCTCCTGTATACATTAGCTAATATGCAATAATTATTTCCCATATATAATCTAAGTCCACTTTATAAACTGCCATAATGTCGCTAAGTGAATTTCCTCACCTTGGGGACTGTTCAAAACAACCCTCAAGTTATTAACTGCTTGTCACGGCCCTAGTTGCAACCCCTCCTCCCCCAGCCAGCTATTCCCCGTGTGCCAACAGTTGGGTCCCTGCCCTCACTATCATCACCTCCCCGCTATGCCACAGGCACTGTGCCAGGTGACGGGTTCCTACCCTATCAACTCCACCCATTATGCCACGTGGCACTGTGTCTGGAGACGGGTCCTTACCCTCACTATCAACACCCCACGCTATGCTACGAGGCATTGTGTGCAAGGAGGCAGGTCCTTACCTCACTATCAACACCCCCGCTATGCAATGGGGAACTTTGTCTGGAGAAGGGTCCTTACCCTCACTATCAACAACCCCCCCCCCTGCTATGCCACGGGGCACTGTGCCTGGAGACGGGTTCCTGCCTTCACTATCAAACTGCCCCCCCCCCCCGATATTCCACGTGACACTATGCCAGGAGACAGGCCTATGCCCTTACTATCAACACCCACCTCCCCCGCTATGCCACGAGGCACTGTGTCAGGAGACGGGTCCCTGCCCTCACTAACACACCCCACTATGCTAAGGGGCATTGTCTCTGGAAACGGGTCCCCTGCCCTCACTATTAACACCCCCCCCCCCGCTATGCCACGGGGTAGTGTCTGGAGGCGAGTCCCAACCTTGACTATCAACACCCCCGCTGTGCCACGGGGCACTGTGTGCAAGGACACGGGTCCCTACCCTCACTATCAACACCCCCTGCTATGCCACAGGACATTGTGTGCAAGAAGACGGGTCCCTGCCACTTGTATATTTAACCCAAAAGTTGCACCTCACAACTTTTGGGTTAAATACACACGTGAAAGAGGTGAAGTTGTGTCGGGTGAGGTGAACAGGCATAGGAATATAGAGCAATCAAACTTTGTGAATTGTGGGAATGAAAGCCAATCATACATAAGGTAAAACGGTGAGCGGGGAGAGATGGGTAGAGATGTCATCGTTATCCGCTGCTGTTTGGTGAGATCTGGATCTGAGCGTAGGCAAGGTATCGATGACTCTTATGACTTAAGCTTCCAGGATTTGCAATTCTATTTGGTCAGTGGTCAATGCCAGGATTGTTGTGTAATCTACTAGCATGTTCCTAGTGAGTGTTGTGTTATGAACACTTTACAAGTAGTTTCTAGGGGCACCAGCTTGTAGATGGCAGGTTTGTTCATATTCACATTGTTCAATGTGTATTTTTGCATGTTGAACAATGTGTCCCAAAACAATGAAAAAATCCACAGGAGATTTTCTCATTGATATATAACGTTACTGTGATTTTTCTGTGTATTCATAGAGAGGCTTTGGAGGTAGAATTATTGGACGACAGAACCTGAGTGCAGTGGGGGGGGGGGGAAATGTGTGAAATCCTGGTTAGGCATCAGTGGAATCCTCGGGAATCCTAGAGGGTGCAGTAGTATCCCAGGTTGCAAGTTTTTTGGCCGTGTCGTTACGTAGTTGATACCTGGTTGATACCTGGTTGATGGGGTTCTGGGAGTTCTTCTACTCCCCAAGCCCGGCCCGAGGCCAGGCTTGACTTGTGAGAGTTTGGTCCACTAGGCTGTTGCTTGGAGCGGCCCGCAGGCCCACATACCCACCACAGCCCGGCTGGTCCGGAACTCCTTGTAGGAATAAATCTAGTTTCCTCTTGAAGTTTTGAAGTCTAGTTTCCACGGTTGTTCCGGCAATATTTCTTATGCTTGCTGGGAGGACGTTGAACAACCGCGGACCTCTGATGTTTATACAGTGTTCTCTGATTGTGCCTATGGCACCCCTGCTCTTCACTGGTTCTATTCTGCATTTTCTTCCATATCGTTCACTCCAGTACGTTGTTATTTTACTGTGTAGATTTGGGACCTGGCCCTCCAGTATCTTCCAGGTGTATATTATTTGATATCTCTCTCGTCTTCTTTCTAGTGAGTACATTTGGAGAGCTTTGAGACGATCCCAATAATTTAGGTGCTTTATCGCGTCTATACGTGCTGTATATGTTCTCTGTATTCCCTCTATTTCAGTAATCTCTCCTGCTCTGAAGGGGGAAGTGAGTACTGAACAGTACTCAAGACGGGACAGCACAAGTGACTTGAAGAGTACAAGCATTGTGATGGGATCCCTGGATTTGAAAGTTCTCGTAATCCATCCTATCATTTTTCTGGCTGTCGCAATATTTGCTTGGTTATGCTCCCTAAACGTTAGGTCATCAGACATCATTGTTCCCAAATCCTTTACATGCTGTTTTCCTACTATGGGCACATTTGATTGTGTTTTGTACCCTGTATTATGTTTAAGGTCCTCATTTTTACCGTACCTGAGTACCTGGAATTTGTCACTGTTAAACATCATATTATTTTCTGATGCCCAGTCGAAAACTTTATTAATATCAGCTTGAAGTTTTTCAATGTCTTCAGCCGAGGTAATTTTCATACTGATTTTTGTGTCGTCTGCAAAGGATGATACGAAGCTGTGACTTGTATTTTTGTCTATATCTGATATGAGAATAAGGAAAAGCAGCGGTGCAAGGACTGTACCCTGAGGTACAGAGTTTTTAACTGCACTTGGACTAGATTTTATATGGTTGACCGTTACTCGCTGAGTCCTGTTTGACAGAAAACTGAGTATCCAGCGTCCTACTATACCGGTTATTCCCATTGACTTCATTTTGTGTGCTATCACGCCATGGTCACATTTATCGAAAGCCTTTGCGAAGTCCGTGTATATCACATCAGCATTCTGTTTTTCTTCTAATGCCTCAGTGACTTTATCGTAGTGCTCAAGTAGCTGTGAGAGGCACGATCTTCCCGCTCGAAATCCATGTTGGCCTGGGTTGTGAAGGTCATTGGTCTCCATGAAATTGGTGACCTGACTCCTAATCACTCTCTCAAATACTTTTATTATGTGCGATGTTAGTGCAACTGGTCTATAATTCTTTGCCAATGCTTTGCTCCCTCCCTTGTGTAGAGGGGCTATGTCTGCTACTTTGAGTGCATCTGGTATCACCCCCGTGTCCAAGCTCTTCCTCCACACTATACTAAGTGCCTGTGCTACCGGCACTTTGCATTTCTTTATAAATATTGAATTCCATGAGTCTGGACCTTTGGCCGAGTGCATGGGCATGTTTTCAATTTCTCTTTCAAAATTTAGTGCGCTCGTGTTGATATCAGTTATATTTACAGGGGTTTGGATATCCCGCATAAAGAAATTGTCTGGATCTTCTACTTTCATGTTGTTTATTGGAGTGCTAAACATGTCCTCATACTGCTTTTTTAGGATTTCACTAATTTCTTTGTCATCCTCCGTGTATGAACCTTCACTTGTACGAATAGGTCCAATACTGGCAGTGGTTTTTGCTTTTGATTTCGCATATGTGAAGAAGTATTTTGGATTTTTCTTTATTTCCTGAATTGCTTTCTGTTCTAACTGCCTTTCTTCAGTTTCATATGAGTGTTTCAATTTCCGCTCGATTTCTTCAATCTCCCTATTTAAATTATTCCTTCTTTGACGGGAAATTCGTGTCTGCATGAGCAGTTCCGTTATTCTTTTCCTGCGTTTATAGTGTCTTCTGCGTTCTCTTTCTACGTTGGATCTCTTTCTGGCTTTCCTCAAAGGAACATGTTTCAGACAGACTTGATACGCTTCCGAAGTCAGTTTTTCTATTCCTTCTGTAGGACTTTTATTACTTAAAACAGTTTCCCATGGAATGTTTTTAAGTTCCCTGTTTATTATCTCCCAGTCTATCCTTTTATTATTAAAATTGAATTTACTGAATAGCCCCTCTCGCTTTATCAACGTTTTAGGTCTATTCTGAGTATTGATGGTAGTTTGCACTTCAATGAGCTTGTGATCTGAATATGTGGTATCTGATATCGTAATGTCTCTGATAATGTCTTCATTGTTCGTAAAGACCAGATCTAGAATATTTTCATATATGTAGTTGAATATAGTTGGACTAGAATATAGTTGGGTGGAACATGCGTCTGGGAATAACCAGCCCATAGGTTCGAATCCTCATCATGGCTTCTGTGGATTTACTCATGACAGGTCAGTCATCTCAAAAGTTTGTGATGGTCATACCAATATAAGTAGAGCGAAGGTGACATCCTTCACGCGTGCATTTAAAGTAGTGTACCACGTTTACTTTATGGAGAGGGTTGAATTGTTTATTGGGGCCGTTCTTAAGTATTATATCAGCAGTACTTTTTTATTTGTAGTAAATAGTAAATAATGATTTCCAATCTTTGGTCTGGGGCTGTTGGTTTCACTCCATTTGAAATTATATTTTTGATTATTCTATTTCTGTTTTTTTTACTGTGAACTAATAGTGGATTTATAATTGAGTTTTATGGGAGGGGTTCCTTACTGTTGCGGTTGTTGTTCTCTGTTATACTATTTTTCTAAATATCTGATGTGGATGTTGACTTCAATATTCGTCTGTATATTTCCTGGTGGATGTTATGTTTTATATTTATCTAGTCTTATGTTTGTCTGGGCATTCATATTGACTATTCATACCCATTCCAGTGTTCGGGGGTATAGTATAAACTAGTGAGGAGAAGGTGTTGTCTTTGGTTCTCACGTAGATATCGAGAAAAGGGAGTACACTATCGATGCCTGGGGTAAAGTTAAGCACTGAGTTTCGGGTCAGTAAGTAGATCCTTTAATCGCGACACTTCCTGGAAGTCTTTCACACAAATGAATATATCACCGATGAAGCATGCGCTGTTTCCCTGTAGTTTTAAAGATGGAGTCTTGTAGGGTTCGCATACTGTAGTTAGCAAAGAGGACTACTAGAGGGGGACCCCATGGCTACTCCTATCTGCGTACATATGTCTCCCCCAAAAGTTTGTGAATGGGGCCATTTTGGTGCAAATTTCCAGAAGATTACGGAGGACAGACTCTGGAATATCTAGCTTTAGAGTAGTATTGTTACGGTGGATTCTGTCTAACATTAGGTTGATGGTGGGGTTTACAGGTGGATGGTAGACAAGGTGGACAAGGACAGCCTCTTTAGGGTTGACAGAAAGTAGGACAAGAGGACACAAGTGGAAGCTGGAGTCGCAAATTAGCCGAATGAATGTCAGGAAATACTCGTACCCTGTACGGGTGGTCAACAAGTCGAATGCACTAAGGGAAGTTGTGGAAGCCACCTCGATTCACAACCTTAAGGAAAGGTTCAACAAAGATAGTGAGTGTTGGAATAGTGAGGCTTTAATGCAACGGGTTCAAAGAGAGTAGCAGGCGGGGCATAAAGAGCTGAACCTCACTTCCCAATAGCCACAGATAGGTAAGTACTGAGAGGTAAGTACTGAGAGGTAAGTACTGAGAGGTAAGTACTGAGAGGTAAGTATTGAGAGGTAAGTATTGAGAGGTAAGTACTGAGAGGTAAGTACTGAGAGGTAAGTACTGAGAGGTAAGTACTGAGAGGTAAGTACTGACAGGAAAGTATTGAGAGGTAAGTACTGAGAGGTAAGTACTGAGAGGTAAGTACTGAGAGGTAAGTATTGAGAGGTAAGTACTGAGAGGTAAGTACTGAGAGGTAAGTACTGAGAGGTAAGTACTGAGAGGTAAGTACTGAGAGGTAAGTACTGAGAGGTAAGTACTGAGAGGTAAGTACTGAGAGGTAAGTACTGAGAGGTAAGTACTGAGAGGTAAGTACTGAGAGGTAAGTACTGAGAGGTAAGTACTGAGAGGTAAGTACTGAGAGGTAAGTACTGAGAGGTAAGTACTGAGAGGTAAGTACTGAGAGGTAAGTACTGAGAGGTAAGTACTGAGAGGTAAGTACTGAGAGGTAAGTACTGAGAGGTAAGTACTGAGAGGTAAGTACTGAGGTAAGTACTGAGAGGTAAGTACTGAGAGGTAAGTACTGAGAGGTAAGTACTGAGAGGTAAGTATTGAGAGGTAAGTATGAGAGGTAAGTACTGAGAGGTAAGTATTGAGAGGTAAGTACTGAGAGGTAAGTACTGAGAGGTAAGTACTGAGAGGTAAGTACTGAGAGGTAAGTACTGAGAGGTAAGTACTGAGAGGTAAGTACTGAGAGGTAAGTACTGAGAGGTAAGTATTGAGAGGTAAGTATTGAGAGGTAAGTACTGAGAGGTAAGTATTGAGAGGTAAGTATTGAGAGGTAAGTACTGAGAGGAAAGTATTGAGAGGTAAGTACTGAGAGGTAAGAACAGAGAGGTAAGTACAGAGGTAAGTATTGTCACGGGGGGATGGGCTGGGGCTTTGCTAGCACTCGGCTGCTAGGGGCTCAGAAGGCAGAATACTCAGCCCCTCCGACTCCCGGGATTCACCGGAGTCTCCTTGGTCCCACAGGAGAGGACCAGCAATATCCACCACTGCAGGTCTTTGCTCCCACCACTGTAGGGGGGGAGGGTGCCACTGATTCACCCTGGGAGCCCTTCAGTCAACCACAGGGAAACTGCTGTTAGCAATTCCGGCCTAGACCCGTGGAGAAGTGAAGGAAGACTCAGGCTTACCTTATAACAATAACTTCCCCAGAGTCTTGCCTGCCAGACAAAAAGGTTGCAGGAACTCCTTTCCCGCCTGCCTTCTCTATCTTCTTCTTAACAAGGTCGCCAGCTGGGTTAGTATATCTGCACCCCAGCGATGCAGTTCAGTGGGTGTATTCTATACTGTTTGTTGCCAGAGTGTTGCAACTCCCATAAATCTGCCACTGGACTGTCAGCCCAGGGTACTCCCCCATAAAGTCTGTGTGGCTTTACCTCTCTCCAGCCACTACGTTACTTGTTGCCACCATTCAGGCTCTGATACTGGTCGGATGGCTTAGGGTACACTTTTATATAAGTCTGTGCTGCTTTACCACTCTCCAGGCGATAAGAACTTCTATAGAGAACGTGATGTTGCCTAGGTGGTACTATGATAACCCTCGTGTATGCTCATAGAGAAATATTATAATGGAGGCACACTTAAACACAATGATAAAATGTGTGAATTTACTGACACGAATTATATGATCACACATACAATCACAAGCAATACATGTAAATGAAAATAAGGATAATAAATCTGGAGATCGTCAGCAACTCTTCTTTCACGACCTCCAACCACTCCTTCCACTGGGTAGATTAGACAGGAGTCACACACTCTCTCACAGAGGGGTCTCTTCGCCACTTCAGCCTCCTCTTCAACTGTCCTGCCGGCCACACACACTGTCCTCTCCAACAGTCCTGGACACAAGCTGCCCTGCAGCCTATCCTACTACTAAAGTATTAATGCTCTACTGCAATACACATATGCAAATATTGTGGCCTATCTAGACTACTCACACAAGGGGTAATGGGAGGGAAAATGATCTACCTTTACAGTCCTGGCTCACGACGCCTGTCCCTCGATGGTGTGAGGTTCCCACGCTTCCTGAGTCGGTCCTTGAAGATCCAGGAACGTTCCACAGGTCCTCAGGTGACGTGAAGCCTTCACATAGTCGCCGATCCAATCCGA
This sequence comes from Procambarus virginalis, assembly GCA_020271785.1. Classification (NCBI taxonomy): domain Eukaryota; kingdom Metazoa; phylum Arthropoda; class Malacostraca; order Decapoda; family Cambaridae; genus Procambarus; species Procambarus virginalis. The sequence goes on from WNGS01003613.1 coordinate 86,576, forward strand.
GAGATTCAGCTATCCCAATCCTGGTTCACCAGTGGGTACTGAGCTAATCACTATATGCACACACTCGTCCCTTCCTCAAGGCGTTGCTCCTTGTTCTAGGAACTGTGTCGTCCCTCCAAAACCCTCAGTGGACGTGACCTGGTCACAGCTAGGCCTGACCGCCACACCTTCCAGACCCTCAGCTCAGGCGGCGCCGTTCAGCATCATCGCCGACTATTTTCCAAGTTTGGCACTCCTCCGCTCAATGAACTTGGTTCCTTCTTGCTTCCCAGAAGCGCAGGGTCTCCAGCAACAATGGTGGGCTGCGATGGCTAGTTTAATCCACTGAATAAGGCTTGTAGAGCCTCAAATCCTCGAGAGCTGACCGAGGCGCGTCCTCTCACCTCCACAGTCAGGTCAACTCTGACGTTGGCACTGACCGGGGCCCTCGGTGATGTCACGGCGGGCTCTGATTGGTTGCCCGCGACCTGAGTCGACCAATCCGCAATCGGCTAGCGTCCCTTACAAAACGTCATATCTGCAGTAGGGGGATACTCTTTCATTTATATCAGGGCGCCACTTTCCCCTTACCTACAACTTATAATGTAAATTTCTCCCTCATCTGGCGGCCGATCTGGTCGCCACATAAACCAACAGACTTCCTTGTACCTCATATAATCAGTAGGGAGAGCTGATATGACTCTTAAAGCAGGTAAACGAAAGAAATAGGAGAGGGCACCGTAACAGTACACAGAGGAAAGCACTGAGAGGTAAGTACTGATAGGTAAGTACTGAGAGGTAAGAACTGAGAGGTAAGTACTGATAGGTAAGTACTGAGAGGAAAGCACTGAGAGGTAAGTACTGATAGGTAAGTAATGAGAGGTAAGTACTGTCGTTTCTGCCCGAAACGCTGCGCGTACTAGTGGCTTTACAAGACTGTAATTACCATTTTATATATCCACACATTCCCAATGTACCTTCTTGTATATGCATAAATAAATAAATAAATAAATAGGTAAGTACTGAGAGGAAAGCACTGAGAGGTAAGTACTGATAGGTAAGTACAGAGACAGAGTCGGACAGAGATAGTGAAAGGAAGGAAGAAGAAGGGTTGTATTAAAGAGAGGTAAGGAGAGAGGGGGAGACAGGGGGAGAGGAGTGGAAGAGAAGGAGAGGTGAGAGAGGGTAGAGAGGTGCGGGAAGTGTGAGAGGGAAGAGAAAGGGAGGAATAGGGAAGGAGAGATGAGAGATTGGGAACAGGGTATGGGGAGTGGGTAGGGGAGAGACCCGTACACTGCCGGGTAACTCCCTGAGGACTATATGAAACTGTTTTGAAGTTTTAATTTTTCAAATATTTAACCAGGCCAAGGTGGAGAGCATTTCCCGATCAGTGGAGTGGGTCAGTAGGTGACTGTGGGGGGAACCTGTTCCTTCTGGAACTCTGGCGACCCTGTTCCGCCTATGTCTGTCCTGTAACCTAGACCATGCCCCCTTCAAAGTTAGTTGAGGATAGTCCCAAGCGTCTGGCTCCATCATTGGGCAAACAGAGTGATAAATAGTCATTTTATAATTTACAAATAGACAGAAAGGACACATTGTTCCGTCAAGTCCCACATGACAAGCAGAGGTTCCATAATAAGCAAAGTCACCTGAGTAACACAGCCCACGAACAGTCAAGGCAAACAAACACAGAGAATAAACAAAGATCAGACTTAGACTAGAAAAAAGACGGGTAACTCACGTCTGAGAAGTCGACCAGTTCAAGTTCACTGTGGAGGATCTTGGACATGTAGGGTCGCAGTGTGAGAGACTCGTCGAAGTAGGCGCGGTTGGCAACACTGAGGGTGTGCTGGGTCACGTTTGTGGCATTCTCTGAGTACCTGTAGGGCCAGCCTAGCTGTAGTTGTGATGGTGGCAGTGGTCATCACTGTGGCAGTATTAGTGGTGATCATGGTGGCAGTATTAGTGGTGACCATGGTGACAGTATTAGTGGTGATCATGGTGGCAGTATTAGTGGTCATCATGGTGGCAGTATTAGTGGTGACCATGGTGGCAGTATTAGTGGTGATCATGGTGGCAGTATTAGTGGTGACCATGGTGGCAGTGGTGATCATATTGACAGTATTAGTGGTGATCATGGTGGCAGTATTAGTGGTGACCATGGTGGCAGTATTAGTGGTGATCACTGTGGCAGTATTAGTGGTGATCATGGTGGCAGTATTAGTGGTGATCATGGTGGCAGTATTAGTGGTGATCACTGTGGCAGTATTAGTGGTCATCATGGTGGCAGTATTAGTGGTGACCAAAGTGGCAGTATTAGTGGTGATCATGGAGGCAGCATTAGTGGTGACCATGGTGGCAGTGGTGATCATGGTGGCAGTATTAGTGGTGATCATGGTGGCAGTATTAGTGGTGATCATGGTGACAGTATTAGTGGTGACCATGGTGGCAGTGGTGATCATGGTGGCAGTATTAGTGGTGATCATTGTGGCAGTATTAGTTGTGATCATGGTGGCAGTATTAGTGGTGATCATGGTGGCAGTATTAGTGGTGATCATGGTGGCAGTATTAGTGGTGATCATGGTGGCAGTATTAGTGGTGATCATGGTGGCAGTATTAGTGGTGATCATGGTGGCAGTATTAGTGGTGATCAGTGTGGCAGTATTAGTGGTGTTCATGGTGGCAGTATTAGTGGTGATCACTGTGGCAGTATTAGTGGTGATCACTGTGGCAGTATTAGTGGTGATCATGGTGGCAGTATTAGTGGTGATCATGGTGGCAGTGGTCATCACTGTGGCAGTATTAGTGGTGATCATGGTGGCAGTGGTGATCACTGTGGCAGTATTAGTGGTGATCATGGTGGCAGTATTAGTGGTGATCATGGTGGCAGTGGTCATCACTGTGGCAGTATTAGTGGTGATCATGGTGACAGTATTAGTGATGATCATGGTGGCAGTATTAGTGGTGATCATTGTGGCAGTATTAGTGGTGATCATGGTGGCAGTATTAGTGGTGACCATGGTGGCAGTATTAGTGGTGATCATGGTGGCAGAATTAGTGGTGATCATGGTGGCAGTATTAGTGGTGTTCATGGTGGCAGTATTAGTGGTGATCATGGTGGCAGTATTAGTGGTGATCATGGTGGCAGTATTAGTGGTGATCATGGTGGCAGTATTAGTGGTGATCATGGTGGCAGTATTAGTGGTGACCATGGTGGCAGTGGTGATCACTGTGGCAGTATTAGTGGTGATCATGGTGGCAGTATTAGTGGTGATCATGGTGGCAGTATTAGTGGTGATCATGGTGGCAGTATTAGTGGTGATCATGGTGGCAGTATTAGTGGTGACCATGGTGGCAGTGGTCATCACTGTGGCAGTATTAGTGGTGATCATGGTGGCAGTATTAGTGGTGATCATGGTGGCAGTATCAGTGGTGATCATGGTGGCAGTATTAGTGGTGATCATGGTGTCAGTATTAGTGGTGATCATGGTGGCAGTATTAGTGGTGATCATGGTGGCAGTATTAGTGGTGATCATGGTGGCAGTATTAGTGGTGACCATGGTGGCAGTATTAGTGGTGACCATGGTGGCAGTATTAGTGGTGATCATGGTGGCAGAATCAGTGGTGATTGGTGGCAGTATTAGTGGTGATCATGGTGGCAGTATCAGTGGTGATTGGTGGCAGTATAAGTGGTGATCATGGTGGCAGTATTAGTGGTGATCATGGTGGCAGTGGTGATCTTGGTGGCAGTATTAGTGGTGACCATGGTGGCAGTATTAGTGGTGATCATGGTGGCAATGGTGATCATAGTGGCAGTATTAGTGGTGATCATGGTGGCAATGGTGATCATAGTGGCAGTATTAGTGGTGATCATGGTGGCAATGGTGATCATAGTGGCAGTATTAGTGGTGATCATGGTGGCAATGGTGATCATAGTGGCAGTATTAGTGGTGATCATGGTGGCAGTATTAGTGGTGATCATGGTGGCAGTGGTGATCATGGTGGCATGTTGATCATAGTGGCAGTGTTAGTGGTGATCATGGTGGCAGTGGTGATCACTGTGGCAGTATTAGTGGTGATCATGGTGGCAGCGGTGATCATGGTGGCAGTAATAGTGGTGATCATGGTGGCAGTGGTGATCATGGTGACAGTATTAGTGGTGATCATGGTGGCAGTATTAGTGGTGATCATGGTGGCAATGGTGATCATGGTGGCAGTATTAGTGGTGATCATGGTGGCAGTATTAGTGGTGACCATGGTGGCAGTATTAGTGGTGATCATGGTGGCAGAATTAGTGGTGATCATGGTGGCAGTGGTGATCATGGTGGCAGTATTAGTGGTGATCACTGTGGCAGTATTAGTGGTGATCATGGTGGCAGTATTAGTGGTGATCATGGTGGCAGTGGTGATCACTGTGGCAGTATTAGTGTTGATCATGGTGGCAGTATTAGTGGTGATCATGGTGGCAGTATTAGTGGTGATCATGGTGGCAGTATTAGTGGTGATCATAGTGGCAGTATTAGTGGTGATCATGGTGGCAGTACTAGTGGTGCTCATGGTGGCAGTATTAGTGGTGATCATGGTGGCAGTATTACTGGTGATCATGGTGGCAGTATTAGTGGTGACCATGGTGGCAGTATTAGTGGTGACCATGGTGGCAGTGGTGACCATAGTGGCAGTATTAGTGGTGATCATGGTGGCAGTATTAGTGGTGATCATGGTGGCAGTGGTGATCATGGTGGCAGTGGTCATCACTGTGGCAGTATTAGTGGTGATAATGGTGGCAGTATTAGTGGTGACCATGGTGGCAGTATTAGTGGTGATCATGGTGCCAGTATTAGTGGTGATCATGGTGGCAGTATTGGTGGTGATCATGGTGGCAGTATTAGTGGTGATCATGGTGGCAGTATTAGTGGTGATCATGGTGGCAGTATTAGTGGTGATCATGGTGGCAAGTGGTGATTATGGTGGCAGTATTAGTGGTGATCATGGTGGCAGTGGTGATCATGGTGGCAGTATTAGTGGTGATCATGGTGGCAGTATTAGTGGTGATCATGGTGGCAGTGGTGATCATGGTGGCAGTATTAATGGTGATCATGGTGGCAGTGGTGTATCATGGTGGCAGTATTAGTGGTGATCATGGTGGCAGTATTGGTGGTGCATGGTGGCAGTATTAGTGGTGATCACTGTGGCAGTATTAGTGGTGATCATGGTGGCAAGTGTGACCATGGTGGCAGTATTAGTGGTGATCATGGTGGCAGTATGGTGGTGACCATAATGGCTATTAGTGGTGATCATGGTGGCAGTATTAGTGGTGATCATTGTGGCAGTATTAGTGGTGATCATGGTGGCAGTATTAGTGTGATCATGGTGGCAGTAGTTATTAGTGGTGATCATGGTGGCAGTATTAGTGGTGATCATGGTGGCAGTATTAGTGGTGATCATGGTGGTCAGTATTAGTGGTGATCATGGGTGGCAGTGGTGATCATGGTGGCAGTATTAGTGGTGATCATGGTGGCAGTGGTGATCATGGTGGCAGTATTAGTGGTGACCATGGTAGCAGTATTAGTGGTGATCATAGGCAGTATTAGTGGTGATCATGGTGGCAGTATTAGTGGTGATCACTGTGGCAGTATTAGTGGTGATCATGGTGGCAGTATTAGTGGTGATCACCTTGGCAGTATTAGTGGTGATCATGGTGGCAGTGGTGATCACTGTGGCAGTATTAGTGGTGATCATGGTGGCAGTATTAGTGGTGATCATTGTGGCAGTGGTCATCACTGTGGCAGTATTAGTGGTGATCATGGTGACAGTATTAGTGATGATCATGGTGGCAGTATTAGTGGTGATCACTGTGGCAGTATTAGTGGTGATCATGTGGCAGTATTAGTGGTGATCATGGTGGCAGTGGTGACCATGGTGGCAGTATTAGTGGTGATCATGGTGGCAGTATTAGTGGTGACCGTTGGCAGTGGTGATCATGGTGGCAGTATTAGTGGTGATCATGTGGCAGTATTAGTGGTGATCATGGTGGCAGTATTAGTGGTGATCATGGTGGCAGTATTAGTGGTAATCATGGTGGCAGTATTAGTGGTGATCATGGTGGCAGTGGTGATCATGGTGGCAGTATTAGTGGTGATCATGGTGGCAGTGGTGACATGGTGGCAGTATTAGTGGTGATCATGGTGGCAGTGGTGATCATGGTGGCAGTGGTGATCATGGTGGCAGTATTAGTGGTGACCATGGTGCAGTATTAGTGGTGATCATAGTGCAGTATTATGGTGGTGATCATGGTGGCAGTATAGTTTTGATCACTGTGGCAGTATTAGTGTGATCATGGTTGGTTAGTGGTGATCACTGTGGCAGTATTAGTGGTGATCATGGTGGTAGTGGTGATCACTGTGGCAGTATTAGTGGTGATCATGGTGGCAGTATTAGTGGTGATCATGGTGGCAGTGGTCATCACTGTGGCAGTATTAGTGGTGATCATGGTGACAGTATTAGTGATGATCATGGTGGCAGTATTAGTGGTGATCATTGTGGCAGTATTAGTGGTGATCATGGTGGCAGTATTAGTGGTGACCATGGTGGCAGTATTAATGGTGATCATGGTGGCAGTATTAGTGGTGATCATGGTGGCAGTATTAGTGGTGATCATGGTGGCAGTATTAGTGGTGATCATGGTGGCAGTATTAGTGGTGATCATTGGCAGTATTACTGGTGATCATGGTGGCAGTGGTGATCACTGTGGCAGTATTAGTGGTGATCATGGTGGCAGTATTAGTGGTGATCATGGTGGCAGTATTAGTGGTGATCATGGTGGTAGTGGTGATCACTGTGGCAGTATTAGTGGTGATCATGGTGACAGTATTAGTGATGATCATGGTGGCAGTATAGTGGTGATCACTGTGGCAGTATTAGTGGTGATCATGGTGGCAGTGGTGACCATGGTGGCAGTATTAGTGGTGATCAGGTGGCAGTATTAGTGGTGACCATGGTGGCAGTCGTGATCATGGTGGCAGTATTAGTGGTGGTCATGGTGGCAGTATTAGTGGTGATCATGGTGGCAGTATTAGTGGTGATAATGGTGGCAGTATTAGTGGTGATCATGGGCCAGTATTAGTGGTGATCATGGTGGCAGTATTAGTGGTGATCATGGTGGCAGTATTAGTGGTGATCATGATGGCAGTGGTGATCATGGTGGCAGTATAGTGGTGATCATGGTGGCAGTATTAGTGGTGATCATGATGGCAGTGGTGATCATGGTGGCAGTATTAGTGGTGATCATGGTGGCATTGGTGACCATGGTGGCAGTATAGTGGTGATCATGGTGGCAGTGGTGATCATGGTGGCAGTATTAGTGGTGACCATGGTAGCAGTATTAGTGGTGATCATAGTGGCAGTATTAGTGGTGATCATGGTGGCAGTATTAGTGGTGATCACTGTGGCAGTATTAGTGGTGATCATGGTGGCAGTATTAGTGGTGATCACTGTGGCAGTATTAGTGGTGATCATGGTGGTAGTGGTGATCACTGTGGCAGTATTAGTGGTGATCATGGTGGCAGTATTAGTGGTGATCATGGTGGCAGTGGTCATCACTGTGGCAGTATTAGTGGTGATCATGGTGACAGTATTAGTGATGATCATGGTGGCAGTATTAGTGGTGATCATTGTGGCAGTATTAGTGGTGATCATGGTGGCAGTATTAGTGGTGACCATGGTGGCAGTATTAGTGGTGATCATGGGGCAGTATTAGTGGTGATCATGGTGGCAGTATTAGTGGTGATCATGGTGGCAGTATTAGTGGTGATCATGGTGGCAGTATTAGTGGTGATCATGGTGGCAGTATTAGTGGTGATCATGGTAGCAGTATTAGTGGTGATCATGGTGGCAGAATTAGTGGTGACCATGGGGCAGTGGTGATCACTGTGGCAGTGTTAGTGGTGATCATGGTGGCAGTATTAGTGGTGATCATGGTGGCAGTATTAGTGGTGATCATGGTGGGTAGTATTAGTGGTGATCATGGTGGCAGTGGTGATCATGGTGGCAGTATTAGTGGTGATCATGGTGGCAGTATTAGTGGTGATCCATGTGAGCAGTATTAGTGGTGATCATGGTGGCAGTATTAGTGGTGATCATGGTGCAGTATTAGTGGTGATCATAGTGGCAGTATTAGTGGTGATCATGGTGGCAGTATTAGTGGTGATCACTGTGGCAGTATTAGTGGTGATCATGGTGGCAGTATTAGTGGTGATCACTGTGGCAGTATTAGTGGTGATCATGGTGGCAGTATAGTGGTGATCATGGTGGCAGTGGTCATCACTGTGGCAGTATTAGTGGTGATCATGGTGACAGTATTAGTGGATGATCATGGTGGCAGTATTAGTGGTGATCATGTGGCAGTATTAGTGGTGACCATGGTGGCAGTAGTAATAGTGGTGATCATGGTGGCAGTATTAGTGGTGATCATGGTGGCAGTATTAGGTATAGTGGTGATCATGGTGACAGTATTAGTGGTGATCATGGTGGCAGTATTAGTGGTGATCATGGTGGCAGTATTAGTGGTGATCATGGTAGCAGTATTAGTGGTGATCATGGTGGCAGAATTAGTGGTGACCATGGTGGCAGTGGTGATCATTGTGGCAGTATTAGTGGTGATCATGGTGGCAGTATTAGTGGTGATCATGGTGGCAGTATTAGTGGTGATCATGGTGGCAGTATTAGTGGTGACCATGGTGGCAGTGTGTCATCACTGTGGCAGTATTATAGGTGATCATGGTGGCAGTATTAGTGGTGATCATGGTGGCAGTATTAGTGGTGATCATGGTGGCAGTATTAGTGGTGTCATGGTGGCAGTATTAGTGTGATCATGGTGGCAGTATTAGTGGTGATCATGGTGGCAGTATTAGTGGTGATCATGGTGGCAGTATTAGTGGTGATCATGGTGGCCAGTATTAGTGGTGATCATGGTGGCAGTATTAGTGGTGATCATGGTGGCAGTATAAGTGGTGATCATGGTGGCAGTGGTGATCAATGGTGGCAGTATTAGTGGTGATCATGGTGGCAGTGGTGACCATGGTGGCAGTATTAGTGGNAACTTGCAATGCTGAACTAGGAGCATTTACACTTATCATGTCTGCGTCTAGTATACAACTAGTACTGTTTATGAAAGCACGTCTTTATATCTATCCATTTTCCCTTTACTAGGCAGTATAGCCTAGTAAAGGGCAATTACATAACAGGCTATCTCTAACAGTACTTGTTCCAACTATATAAACAAGTAACACAGTTACATCAGTAATAATTTTATAAGTACTACAAGGTTTAAAACACATAGCCAACATGGCTTCAATAGAAAAAGCGAAAAGATTCTTGATAGGCCTTAAAAGCCACATGACAAGGCTATTCACTAAATGTGAGAGTTGGTCACAAGAGTATCGAGTTAATGTCCCGATGCTAGAAATTTTGTTCGTACATAAGTGTACTCACTGTCAGTAACACTGACCCTGATGAAATGGATCAAAGCAAATCTGATCTAGCCAACTATGATGACAAAATACAGGCTAGGTTAGATCACTATAACAAGGTGCTTGCATCAGAGGATAGTCATGCAGAGCAGGATCTCCCTTTGTGTATATTTATGCTAAAGCAAGCACCCAGTATATCAGATGAAATGAATGATCTGGATCAATATGAGGCTGAACCTCTATTCGGATTAGATTCCTTCACTGAATCAATTACAGAGTTTACAGCCTCATCCAACACAGCTTCACCCACTGTTACACTAACAGAAACTGAACAGTTCTCAGAAAACTTATCCATACACTCTGTGGATTCTGAGAACTCAATACATGAGGCTACTGAACTATAATGCCTCCAAAGTGAGCATAAGGGAGAAGCTGAAGCTGAAACAAAGGCTGAAACTAATTAAAGGCTAAAGCCGACACAGTAACTTTAAACCAAAAAAATAATAGCACTAATCACTTATGTGGCAGTATTAGTGGTGATCATGGTGGCAGTATTAGTGGTGATCATGGTGGCAGTATTAGTGGTGATCATGGTGGTAGTGGTCATCACTGTGGCAGTATTAGTGGTGATCATGGTGACAGTATTAGTGATGATCATGGTGGCAGTATTAGTGGTGATCACTGTGGCAGTATTAGTGGTGATCATGTTGGCAGTGGTGACCATGGTGGCAGTATTAGTGGTGATCAAGGTGGCAGTATTAGTGGTGACCATGGTGGCAGTCGTGATCATGGTGGCAGTATTAGTGGTGGTCTTGGTGGCAGTATTAGTGGTGATCATGGTGGCAGTATTAGTGGTGATAATGGTGGCAGTATTAGTGGTGATCATGGTGCCAGTATTAGTGGTGATCATGGTGGCAGTATTAGTGGTGATCATGGTGGCAGTATTAGTGGTGATCATGATGGCAGTGGTGATCATGGTGGCAGTATTAGTGGTGATCATGGTGGCAGTATTAGTGGTGATCATGATGGCAGTGGTGATCATGGTGCCAGTATTAGTGGTGATCATGGTGGCATTGGTGACCATGGTGGCAGTATTAGTGGTGATCATGGTGGCAGTGGTGATCATGGTGGCAGTATTAGTGGTGACCATGGTAGCAGTATTAGTGGTGATCATAGTGGCAGTATTAGTGGTGATCATGGTGGCAGTATTAGTGGTGATCACTGTGGCAGTATTAGTGGTGATCATGGTGGCAGTATTAGTGGTGATCACTGTGGCAGTATTAGTGGTGATCATGGTGGTAGTGGTGATCACTGTGGCAGTATTAGTGGTGATCATGGTGGCAGTATTAGTGGTGATCATGGTGGCAGTGGTCATCACTGTGGCAGTATTAGTGGTGATCATGGTGACAGTATTAGTGATGATCATGGTGGCAGTATAGTGGTGATCATTGTGGCAGTATTAGTGGTGATCATGGTGGCAGTATTAGTGGTGACCATGGTGGCAGTATTAGTGGTGATCATGGTGGCAGTATTAGTGGTGATCATGGTGGCAGTATTAGTGGTGATCATGGTGGCAGTATTAGTGGTGATCATGGTGGCAGTATTAGTGGTGATCATGGTGGCAGTATTAGTGGTGATCATGGTAGCAGTATTAGTGGTGATCATGGTGGCAGAATTAGTGGTGACCATGGTGGCAGTGGTGATCACTGTGGCAGTGTTAGTGGTGATCATGGTGGCAGTATTAGTGGTGATCATGGTGGCAGTATTAGTGGTGATCATGGTGGCAGTATTAGTGGTGATCATGGTGGCAGTGGTGATCATGGTGGCAGTATTAGTGGTGATCATGGTGGCAGTATTAGTGGTGACCATGGTAGCAGTATAGTGGTGATCATAGTGGCAGTATTAGTGGTGATCATGGTGGCAGTATTAGTGGTGATCATGGTGGCAGTATTAGTGGTGATCATGGTGGCAGTATTAGTAGTGATCACTGTGGCAGTATTAGTGGTGATCGTGGTGGCAGTATTAGTGGTGATCATGGTGGCAGTATTAGTGGTGATCACTGTGGCAGTATTAGTGGTGATCATGGTGGCAGTATTAGTGGTGATCACTGTGGCAGTATTAGTGGTG
>WNGS01003614.1:0-11061 GCA_020271785.1 Procambarus virginalis
GATATGAAAATGAACAGAAGAAGGTGGGCTTCAAGGCGATGTACACTAACATAGATGGGATTACAAGTAAAACTAGTGAACTTGGGGAATGGGCACTAGAAGAAACCCAGACATAATAGCACTCACAGAAACAAAGCTACGAAAATCATAACAAATGCAGTGAATCCACAGGGCTACTATGTAGTGAGGAAAGAGAGAGAAGGGAGAGGAGGAGGTGATGTGGCTTTGCTACTAAGAGAAGGTTGGAGTTTCGAAGAGATGGTAATTCAGAACTGTGAAGGTTTCAGTGACTACATATCAGGCACCATAGCAACTGGAGGACAGAAAATTATAATAGTAGTCATATAACCCCCCACCGAATGACAGAAGATCCAGACAGGAATATGATAGAAACAACATGGCCACCATCAATATAATAGAGAGAGCAGCTTCTGTGGCTAGCAGGAACGGATCCAGACTTCTAATCATGGGAGACTTCAACCATGGGAAGATAGATTGGGGGAACAGAGACCCACATGGAGGCCCAGACACATGGAGAGCTAAGCTGCTGGATGTGGCAACAGAACTTTCTAAGTCAACACGTCAAGGGACCAACAAGAATGAGAGGAGGGGATGACCAGCCTTGCTTGATCTGACCTTTACCCTAAATGAGTCGGATATAAGGGAAGTTAAGTTGGAAGCCCCCTTGGGAATGAGTAATCATAGTGTATTGAGCTTTGAGTACCTGGGTTGAGCTAGGGAATTATCACCCCCAAAAAGAAACTGGGAACCAAAGGGCTGGCGTACCGAAAGGGAAACTATGAGGAGATGAATAATTCCTATGGGATATACATTGGGACACAGTTCTCGGAACCAAGTCCGTACAAGACAAAATGGACTATGTCCACCCAAAAATGTCAGGAGGCTGTAAGCAGGTTTGTCCCAGCCCGACAGGAAAAACAGAGAAGCAAAGGAAGAATCCGTGGTTTAATAGGGAATGTATGAAAGCAAAGGAGCTGAACAAAAGAGCATGGAGGAACTTCCGTAATAACAGAACACCAGAAAGTAGAGAGAGATACCAGAGAACCAGGAACGAGTATGTCAGTGTGAGAAGAGCAGCTGAGAAAAGGTATGAAATGATAGCTAATAAAGCCAAGACTGAACCAAAACTACTACACAGTCATATCAGGAGGAAGACAACAGTGAAGGAACAGGTGATAAAACTTAGAGTGGGCGAGGACAGGTACACAGAGAATGACAAAGAGGTGTGTGAAAAACTCAACAAAAGGTTCCAGGAGGTCTTTACAATAGAACAGGGAGATATCCGGAGCTGGGAGAGGTGGCAGCAAACCAGGTGACCTTGGATAGGTTCAAAATTACAAGGATGAGGTCAAAAAGACCTATTGGAGCTGGATGTGAGAAAAGCTGTTAGTCCGGATGGAATCTCGCCATGGGTATTGAAAGAGCACTTTGCTTACCATCTCCATAGTGTATAGTAAAGTCACTGGAAACGGGGGACCTACCAGAAATATGGAAGACTGCTAATGTAGTACCAATATACAAAAAGGGTGACAGACAAGAGGCACTGAACTACAGGCCAGTGTCTTTAACTTGTATACCATGCAAGGTGATGGAGAAGATTGTGAGAAAAACCTAGTAACACATCGGAGAGAGGAGACTTCGTGACAACCCATCAACATGGGTTCAGGGAGGGTAAATCTTGCCTTACAGGCTTGATAGAATTCTACGATCAGGTGACAAAAATTAAGCAAGAAGAGGAGGGAGGGCGGACTGCATTTTTTTGGACTGTCGGAAAGCCTTTGACACAGTACCCATAAAAGGTTGATGCATAAGCTGGAGAAACAGTGCAGGAGTAACTGGTAGGGCGCTCCAGTGGATAAGGGAGTACCTAAGCAATAGGAAGCAGAGAGTTACAGGTGAGGGGTGAGACCTCAGACTGGCGTGAAGTCACCAGTGGAGTCTCACAGGGCTCTGTACTTGGACCTATCCAGTTTCTGATATACGTAAATGATCTCCCAGAGGGTCTAGACTCATTCCTCTCAATGTTTGCTGACGACGCCAAAATTATGAGAAGGATTAAGACAGAGGAGGACAGCTTGAGGCTTCAAGAAGACCTGGACAAGCTGCAGGAATGGTCGAACAAATGGCTGTTAGAGTTTAACCCAAGCAAATGTAATGTAATGAAGATAGGGGTAGGAAGCAGGAGACCAGATACAAGGTACCATTTGGGAGATGACATACTTCAAGAGTCAGAGAGAGAGAAAGACCTGGGGGTTGATATCACGCCAGACCTGTCCCCTGAAGCTCATATCAAGAGGATAACATCAGCAGCATATGCCAGGTTGGCTAACATAAGAACGGCCTTTAGAAACTTGCGTAAGGAATCTTTCAGAACATTATATACCACATATGTCAGACCAATCCTGGAGTATGCGGCTCCAGCATTGGAGTCCATATCTAGTCAAGCATAAGACTAAACTGGAAAAGGTTCAAATGGTTTGCCACCAGACTAGTACCCGAGCTGAGAGGTATGAGCTACGAGGAGAGACTACGGGAATTAACCTCACTTCGTTGGAAGACAGAAGAGTTAGGGGGGACATGTCACCACATTCAAGATTCTCAGGGGAATCGACAGGGTTGATAAAGACAGGCTGTTTAACACAAGGGGCACACGCACTAGGGGACACAGGTGGAAAACTGAGTGCCCAAATAAGCCACAAGGATATTTGAAAGATAGAAAGAACTTTTTTAGTGTCAGAGTGGTTGGTTGACAAATGGAATGCATTCGGAAGCGATGTGGTGCAGGCTGACTCCATACACAGTTTCAAGTGTAAATATGATAGAGCTCAATAGGCTCAGGAAACTGTACACCAGTGATTGACGGTTGAGAGGCGGGACCAAAGAGCCAGAGCTCAACCCCCGAAAGCACAACTAGGTGAATACAACTAGGTGGAGTACACACCACACCACACACACACACACACACACACACACACACACACACACACACACACACACACACAACACACACACAACACACAGGCAAGAAGAAGAGAAGGGTGGGCAGACTGCATATTTTTGGATTGTCAGAAAGCCTTTGATACAGTGGCACACAAGAGGCTAGTGCGAAAGTTGGAGAGTGCAGGCTGGAGTGAAAGGGAAGGTACTTCGGTGGATAGAGGAGTACCTAAGAAAGGAGACAACGAGTCTGTGTGAGGGTGAAGGCTCAGATTGGCGAGACGTTACAAGTGGAGTCCCGCAGGGGTCAGTCCTTGGACCTATACTGTTTCTGGTATATGTAAATGATCTCCAGAGGGTATAGATTCGTTCCTCTCAATGTTTGCCGACGATGCAAAAATTATGAGGAGGATTGAAACAGAGGATGATAGTAGGAGGCTACAAGATGACTAGATAGACTGAGTGAATGGTCCAAACAATGGTGTTGAAGTTCAACCCAAATAAATGCAAAGTAATGAAACTAGGCAGTGGAAACAGGAGGCCAGACAATGATACAGAATAGGTGATGAAGTACTTAATGAAACAGACAGAGAGAAGATCTAGGAGTTGATATCACACCAAACCTGTCTCCTGAAGCCCAAATAAGAGAATAATGTCTGCGGCATATGCGAGGCTGGCTAACATCAGAACGGCGTTCAGGAACCTGTGTAAGGAATCATTCCGAATCTTGTACACCACATAGTAAGACCAATCCTGGAGTACGCGGCCCCAAGCATGGAGCCCGTACCTTGTCAAGCAAGGCGAAGCTGGAAAAAGTCCAAAGGTATGCTACTAGACTAGTCCCAGTAAGAGGCTTAGAGGATGAGGAAAGGCTGCGGGAAATGCAAGTACGAAACGGGAAGACAGAAGAGTAAGGGGGACATGATCACAACCTACAAAATCCTCAGGAGAATTGACCGGGTAAACAAGGATGAATTATTCAACACTGGAGGGGCGCGAAAAAGGGGACACAGGTGGAAGATGAGTACCCAAATGAGCCAAGAGACATTAGAAAGAACTTTTTCAGTGTCAGAGTAGTTACGTAAATGGAAATGCACTAGGAAGTGATGTGGTGGAGGCTGACTCCATACACAGTTTCAAATGTAGATATGATAGAGCCCAGTAGGCTCAGGAATCTGTACACCAGTTGATTGACAGTTGAGAGGCGGGACCAAAGAGCCAAAGCTCACCCCCGCAAGCACAATTAGGTGAGTACAATTAGTGAGTATATACCACACACAAACACACACACACACACACACACACACCCACACACACACACACACACACACACACACACACACACATATATGAGGCACATATAAATAGGATAACGACAGCAGCGTACTCTACACTGGCGAAAATTAGAACTTCATTCAGAAACCTAAATGAGGAGGCTTTTAGGGCGTTACACTGCATACGTGAGAAACCGTCTTAGAGTATGCCGCGCCATCATGGAGCCCCACCTTGAAGAAACCAATAAGGAAACTGGAGAAGGTCAGAGGTTTGCGACGAGGCTTGTCCAGAGTTACGAAGGAAGGGGATATGAAGAGAGACTGAAGGAAAGAACCTTACGACACTAGAGGAAAAGAAGGGAGAGAGGAGATATGATAGGGAATATAAAATACTCAGGGGAATTGACAAGTGGAAATAGATGGAAATGTCACACGTAATAATAACAGAACGAGGGGACAGGGTGGAACTGGAAACTCAGATGAGTCACAGAGATGTTAGGAAGTTTCTTTAGCGTGAGAGTAGTGGAAAATGGAATCACTGGGGAACAGGTTGTGGAAGCAAATACTATTATACTTTAAGACTAGGTATGATCGGGAAATGGGACAGGAGTCATTGCTGTAAACAACCGATAGCTGGAAAGGCGGGATCCAAGAGTCAATGCTCGATCCTGCAAGCACAGACAGACAGATAGGTAAGTACACACCTCTGGAGTTCAACACGAGCAAATGTAAAGTTATGGAAATGGACTAGGAGATAGGAGACCAAAGGGACAGTACACAATGAAGGGGAACAGCCTACCTGTGACGACGCGCGAAAGAGACCTGGGTGTGGACGTAACACCTAATCTATCTCCTGAGGCACATATGAATAGGATAACGACAGCAGCGTACTCTACACTGGCAAAAGTTAGAACATCATTCAGAAACCTAAGTAAGGAGGCATTTAGGGCGCTTTACACTGCCTACGTGAGGCCAGTCCTAGAGAATGCCGCCTCATCATGGAGTCCCCATCTGAAGAAGCATATAATGAAACTGGAAAAGGTTCAGAGGTTTGCAACGAGACTCGTCCCAGAGCTACGAGGGATGGGGTATGAGGAGCACCTGAGGGAACTGTGCCTTATGACACTAGAAAGAAGAAGGGAGAGGGGGGACATGATAGGAACGCATAAAATACTCAGAGGGATTGACAGAGTGGACATAGACGAAATGTTCACACGGAATAGTAACAGAACGAGGGGACATGGATGGAAGTTGGAAACTCAGATGAGTCACAGAGATGTTATGAAGTTTTCTTTAGCGTGAGAGTAGTGGGAAAATGGAATGCACTTAAGGAACAGGTTGTGGAAGCAAATACTATTCATAATTTTAAAACCAGGTATGATAGGGAAATGGGACAGGAGTCATTGCTGTAAACAACTGATGCTCGAAAGGCGGGATTCAAGAGTCAATGCTCGATCCTGCAGATACAACTAGGTGAGTACAAACACACACACATTGTGTGTACACGTGTGTGCATGGTTATATATGAATATATGTATGCTTCTGTGTGTACAAGCACGTACTCACCCAGCCATGCATGTATCTTCCCGCTCTACACCAAGTGCGCCACACGTGAGCTGTCACGTCAACAGTTCCCAATAATTGCAATCTTGTGTTGCAATGGTGGCCACCCGAGCCCGTTGTCACGACAACTGGTCAACATAACTACACCGGCCTCCACTGCTCTTTTTGTTGACATTTCCTGGAACGTTTCCTGACTGTTACAAAATACTGAACTATAGTGTTTGTCTGAACTATACTGAAGACTGAACTTCAGCACCCACGTACAACACAGCCTAAAAAGTCTCAAAAACAGTCGGTATACTTTCTAAAAATCAGATATTATGTTCCCCACTCTGCTCTCCTCTCATTATACTACGCACTAATCTATCCCTATCTTACATATGGTATCTGTGCATGGGGTTCACCCACTGCAAATTACCTCAAGCTTATCATCACTCAGCAAAAAATCTGTTATCAGAACTATAACAAACTCTGTCTTCAGACAACACTCAGCCCCTCTATTTAAGTCCCTTAACATGCTAAACACACACTCACTCCACACATTCTGTTGTGCTATTTACGAGTACAAAACTTTGTTCCTAAATACTTATCTTGATCTGAAACTTTCCTGATAGATGTAATAGAACCCATGATCACCACACCAGGTATAAATATATCTTAGATATCCCCAGAGTCGGACTAAATCTGTGCAAACACTCTATACAAATGAAAGGACCCAGTCTTTGGAACTTACTCCCTGATGAATTAAAAAAAAAAATCAACCCTTGCCTTATTCAAAAGTAAAACCAAAAAGTACCTAATTTCATCTTCATAGTTTCCTACCTGGCGCAACACAATGTATCTTGTACTACCCACTTCCCAATATTAGTACTCAAGACATATCCTTACCAGTGTAATCACGCTGTTAACTTATGTAGAGAATTGCTACATTATGTAGTAAATTATTGAGCTAAAAAAAATCAAGAAATTGCTTAACCAAACTAATGAACAGTTTCTTTCTCATGGAAATGGTGGGAATTGCTAGAATGTAAACAAATTTTGTTGTTTTAGTTGGCAATTCATTAAAAATTAACTATTGCCAGAAAACGAGGGAATCAACTTCAAGTTGGTGCGGGGGATGGTGTATTCCGTGCGGTTCGTCGTCATTTCCCTTTCCTCTACCCTTTTGTATATTCATGCTACAGTATGGATCTAAAGCTACTTTTTGGCGAATATGAAATTGACTTGCAATAAGGCGTACATACAAAGATTAATCCAGTGTAATTAGCCTGTTATGTTGAACATTGTGTTCTGTGTTGGCATCGTTATGTTCTGGTCTTGTCCTTACTCTCATGGTGGGTAAAGTAAATAGTTCCGTAATTTGGGTGTTCATGGTAGGTTGTTCTATTCTTATGTGAATTGCTTCAAGAATTTGTAATCTTCTTGCAAAGAAGATTTGTAATCTTCTTATATATTTGGAGAAGATTTATATATTTGGAGAAGATTTATATATTTGGAGAAGATTTATAATCTTGCAAAGAAGATTTGTAATCTCTTGCAAAGAAGATTACAAATTCTTGAAGCAATTCACATAAGAATAGAACAACCTACCATGAACACCCAAATCACGGAACTATTTACTCTACCCACCATGATGTAACGGGGGGGAGGGAAATGATCGGCAAGACGAGTATGTCGGAAGTGAGTAGGATAAGTAGAAGAGGTAGAAGGGTAGATAGGTAGAGGTAGGAAAGTAGATAGTAGAAGTAGAAGAGTAGATAGTAGAATAAATAGTAGAAGAAGAGAAATTCTAGAAGTAGATATAAGTAGATGAAATTGCTGCCACCATCCATTCTAGATCATTACATACAAGACAAGGAATGGAACTTGTCCGTATCACCATATACTCAAAGATATTATCACAAGGGCATTATTAGTATGCTCCATCTGTATCATGTACTCATTCAAATCATGAAACCAGTAACCGCTGAGATTTCCTCATCTCACTCAAAACTCTAGGAAACAAAGTTAAAGACAATTTAAAATTATAAATTCACTTATATTTCACATGATAAGTATCATAATTTAAGCAATTAAAAATGTTAACGATTAATCTGCAAAGTGAGTCATCATCCAAGAATCTGAGAACCCTACAACTGACTGCCCCTGATCGTCACCCAACACTTGTAACTACGACCAAGTCACCTTAATGTTCAACTCACCAAGTGTCTGAGTCTCCGTTGAATAGAGAGAGGGGGGGGGGTCTGTAGTTGACAGAGACTGTCCCGCCCCGCCGGCTGACAGCCTCTGGCTAGGCTGTCCTTAGTTCTGCTCTGCTGGCTGTTCTTCTGTCTTTTGCTCTGCTTCTGCTTTCCTCCCGAATCGATAGCTCTCCAAGTATATATTGGGAGACCTAGTAGCTAACTCCACCCACAAGTAGATAGCCTGGGGCACTCTACCAGCCACTCCTTAAACGTCGGCATGTTTGAAGGCTACCAGGCTCAATTATAAGATTAGCGGGAGCCAGGTGAGATTCGCATGATCTGACCTCAGGTCAACTTGGTGGTCATTAACACTTAGAGGGAGTGAGATCCTGGCCGACAAACTGCGCATCTCAAATTCCTTGTCTGTGACTCATGAACTATACGTATATATTAAATATAACTAACCCAAACATCTTTACGGTGTTACAATGAGAGTAAGGACAAGACCAGAACATAACGATGCCAGCACAGAAGACACTGTTCAACATAACAGGCCAATTACACTTGATTAATCTTTGTATGTAGATAGGAGCTGCCTCGTATGAGCCAATAGACCTTCCGCAGTTACCTCTAATCTTATGTCTTATGTTTCACCCCCCATTTATCCCTTATGTATCCCCCCATGTTTTCACCTTTATTGTCTTATCACCTGACCCAGTGCGGGTATAAAATCAACCAGTCCTGAAAATTCTTTTCACTTGAGAATGAACCATGGAGGTTCGAAACGCTGTGCAAATTGTATAAATAAGTGTAATAACACCTTGAAATTACGAAAATGAGTTTTGGAGAACTCCTATTTCAGCTAATCCCTGATGCTAAGAAAATAGTTAGAGGGATAGAAGACCTAAATCAGAAGATAGTAAATACAGAATATGCTGTCATATTCAATGAGACATATATATGTGTATGTATATATATATATATATATATATATATATATATATATATATATATATATATATATATATATAGTCAGTATGTCTTTATAATTAATGGAATGTGCGAAGTAAAAGAAGTTAACCGTTTGCTTTGACTGCAGGAAGGTAGTGGTTGGCCTTCAGTAGGAGGTGGGAGGAGTGGGGGCAGTATTGAAGTTATGTGTTTTATGGTGTTACGACCGAAATATGAATAGCATGAATTTTCTGTTAATTTTCCCGACATCAGTGAATAATGCTGCATATTACCATAAGAAAAAATAATTTATTTGATTTTTTTTGCTTTCAAAATATTTATGGCAGCCAGTGCCAAAAATTGTCGTGGTGGTTCAGATTGTCACTATGGCACTGCGGTTCCATACCCTAGACCCCTTCTCTCTTCAATCTTGGGTGGGGCTAGCTCCAAGCCTGGCCTCCAACTTTAGACAGACAGACAAACAAATCAAGGAGACATTTTCTCTTAAAATATAGACATATCCTCACTGATGTATTACTCAATATCTAGCAACAATATGTTGACATGAGGTCAAATTGGCACAGTATAGTAAAAGGTCAAAGAGACAATACAGTACATGTTTTTTGTTTTCAGAATACATCTTCACCCTATAATTATATGTAGTAGCATGTGCTACTTGGAACTTTTTGGTCCATGTAGCTGAATCTTAAACAACAACAGTAGCTTGCACTGCAACAATTTTAAATTACAATGTATGTACATTGTATTTCAAAACTGTTGAATTACAATAGTACATTGAATTGAATATATGCCTCAAAATTTTTGGGGCATAATGGCTCTGGCTGGCATATAAAGGCTCTATAAAGGATTTTAGAGGCATATAAATATAAAGGCATTTCGAGGCATATAAATTTAGAGGCTCTGGAACTGAACCCCAAAAATTCGCATGCCAAAGCAAGTTACAGTTTCGATAACCCATTTACTGTATGTATATTTAATGTATGTATGAACAAATGGTTCAAGAACTGGACCATAATAGTCTCTGAGCTAAGCAATTTATATTTTCGATGAGCTAGTCTCATAAAAAATTATTTCCTTATTATTCACACTAGACCCGCCTCCAGTGGGCGGCGGTGGAAAGGTCACCCGCATTAACTACCTACAGTTAGCAAACTGAGATATTTGGCTAAAATTCTGGCAGTAGATTATTTTGTATTTAATATTTACACATTTCTTGAATAATTGTTACACTATTGACTGTAAAATCATTCATCTTTTCGTACTCTATCACATAGTGAAGGATGGAGTGCGATAAATTCCCGTGACACAGTTCACATTTGGTCAGGATATTGGAGGGTAATGGAAGAGCTGCCTCTTATGAGCTTAGTCTACATGGCGAATACTCGCAGTGTAAATAGTTCGTTTATATAGTAGAAGCGAAATATGCAAGTGCAAGAATTGCCAGCGGCCTTCGTGGAGTGCCAGCGGCCGTCGTGGAGTCGCTGGCACTCCACGACGGTTGGACTCTTACTCGATCAGTCATAAACACAGACTATCAGCTAGTGTTCACAGCTGGTGCTGACTTGGACTAACTGGTAGTCAAAGTCTCACATACTATCACCAAGTACTCAGAGCTGGTAGTCTGACTCAAAGTGACCCACCACCAACAAGTACTCACAGTGACCCACCACCACCACCAAGTACTCACAGCTACTGTTAACTTGGACGACCTGGTAGTCAGCCGCGTCGTTGAGGGCGTGGCCAGCGATCTTGTAGTAGTAGCCGAAGCCGTCTCGAAGACTCTCTACGACCTTGTCTGCTGCACCAGAGTTGAGCAGGAGCAGGAGGAGCAGCAGGTGGGGTATCACCACCACCTGCTGCCGCCTGCCTCGGGTGCCAGTAACCTGCCACCACCTGCCACGGGTGGCACCCAGCTGCCACCACCTGCCACGGGTGGCACCCAGCTGCCACCACCTGCCACGGGTGGCACCCACCTCATCACACCTCACTCCTGCCATGTCTGTCGCCGGTCCTGGCCGTCTCTCTCACCCCAGGCTGTGGCAGGTGGCGACCGGGTTCATGGCCAGTGCGCATGCGCTCACCGGGTTTATGGGCAGTGCGCATGCACTGAC
>WNGS01003615.1:7311-40907 GCA_020271785.1 Procambarus virginalis
ACATACGTCACTGCACAGACCACTTCTTGCAACCGCACCTGTCTGGAGCCTTGTTGCTCAATTTCCATCAATTCCTTTTTCTGGTCCAACACATGAAGAAGGAAGAAGAAGACCTCACAGAGGGATTGCAGACTACAGGAGACGCATACATCCACGGAGCTTGGGTAAACTGTCACATGACAGAATGGTCGGTCGCACGTCCTGCCTCCCTGACGTGCCGTGTTCGACTGATGGCGCCGTAGAGGCGCAATCTCTGGAAACCCCCGCTCTCGTGACGTCATACCCGCCAGGGGCGGTTTTCATTGGCTCCTAGCGCCACGTCACTGTCAGTGACCAATCGGTGCCACTGACGTCATACAGTTTTGGCGGGGAGAACGGAGGAGCCGGCGCCATATTGGCGTCCTAAGGGCCTAAACAACAGGCCAAATCTTCATTCTTTTGCGAATTTCTCGCAACGCGCACACTCCACGCTGCCCCACACATCAAATTTTAGCCCGCAACGTAGAGAACGCTCGGGAAAAGTGGTATGACTCTTACAGCTGGCGTGGGATAAATAAGGGGGGGGGGAACACCGTCACAATATAGATATATATATATATATAATATATATATATATATAGAATAGATATATATATATATATATATATATATATATATATATATAATATATAAATATATATCTATATATATATATATATATATATATTATATATATATATATATATATAAATATATATATTAATATATATATATATAGTATATAATATATATATATATATATATATATATATATATATATATAATATATCTTAATTATATATATATATATATATATATTAATATATATATAGATATATATATATATATATATATATATATATATATCCAACATGCTGAAGCCAAAACAGCTCGGGTTTGGCATTCCACAAGGGTGTGAGGCGGCAGCCCATGCAGCTCGAGCCTTCATCGCCAACATCACAGACGAAAAGGCCCTTATCAAGCTAGATTTAAAAAATGCCTTCAATTTGGTGCAGAGAGATGCTGTACTCCGTGCGGTTCATAGTCATTTCCCTTCCCTCTACCCTTTCGTACATTCATGCTACAGTATGGATCTTAAGCTACTTTTTGGCGAACATGAAATTGGCTCGCGGGAAGGCGTCCAACAGGGTGACGTATATATGTAGGGGTGGCCTGGCTCCCTATACTTGTAGGGTGGCCTGGCTCCCTATACATGGAGGGTGGCCTGGCTCCCTATACATGTAGGGGTGGTCTGGCTCCCTATACATGTAGGGGTGGCCTGGCTCCCTATACTTGTAGGGTGGCCTGGCTCCCTATACATGTAGGATGGCCTGGCTCCCTATATATGTAGGGGTGGCCTGGCTCCCTATACATGTAGGGGTGGCCTGGCTCCCTATACATGTAGGGTGGCCTGGCTCCCTATACATGTAGGGGTGGCCTGGCTCCCTATACATGTAGGGTGGCCTGGCTCCCTATACATGTAGGGTGGCCTGGCTCCCTATACATGTAGGGTGGCCTGGCTCCCTATACTTGTAGGGTGGCCTGGCTCCCTATACATGTTGGGAGGGCCTGGTTCCCTATACATGTAGGGGTGGCCTGGCTCCCTATACATGTAGGGTGGCCTGGCTCCCTATACATGTTGGGAGGGCCTGGCTCCCTATGCATGTAGGGAGGGCCTGGCTCCCTATACTTGTAGGGGTGGCCTGGCTCCCTATACGAGTAGGGATGCCCTGGCTCCCTATACTTGTAGGGGTGGCCTGGCTCCCTATACATGTTGGGAGGGCCTGGCTCCCTATACATGTAGGGTGGCCTGGCTCCCTATACATGTAGGGGTGGCCTGGCTCCCTATACTTGTAGGGTGGATTGGCTCCCTATACATGTAGGGTGGCCTGGCTCCCTATACATGTAGGGGTGGCCTGGCTCCTTATACATGTATGGTGGCCTGGCTCCCTATACATGTAGGGTGGCCTGGCTCCCTATACTTGTAGGGTGTCCTGGCTCCCTATACATGTAGGGTGGCCTGGCTCCTTATACATGTAGGGGTGGCCTGGCTCCCTATACTTGTAGGGTGGCCTGGCTCCCTATACATGTAGGGGTGAACTGGCTCCCTATACATGTAGGGGTGGCCTGGCTCCCTATACATGTAGGGTGGCCTGGCTCCCTATACATGGAGGGTGGCTTGGCTCCCTATACATGTAGGGGTGGTCTGGCTCCCTATACATGTAAGGTGGCCTGGCTCCCTATACATGAAGGGAGGGCCTCGCTCCCTATATATGTAGGGAGGGCGTGGCTCCCTCTACATGTAGGGTTGGCCTGGTTCCCTTTACATGTAGGGGTGGCTGACTCCCTATACATGTAGGGGTGGCCTGGCTCCCTATATATGTTGGGGTGGCCTGGCTCCTTATACTTGTAGGGTGGCCTGGCTCCCTATACATGTAGGGGTGGCCTGGCTCCCTATACTTGAAGGGTGGCCTGGCTCCCTATACATGTAGGGTGGCCTGGCTCCCTATACATCTAGGGGTGGCCTGGATCCCTATACATGTAGGATGGCCTGGCTCCCTACACATGTAGGGTGGCCTGGCTCCCTATACTTGTAGGGTGGCCTGGCTCCCTATACATGTTGCGAGGGCCTGGTTCCCTATACATGTAGGGGTGGCCTGGCTCCCTATACATGTTAGGATGAACTGGCTCCCTATACATGTTGGGTGGCCTGGCTCCCTATACATGTAGGGGTGGCCTGGCTCCCTACACATGTATGGTGGCCTGACTCCCTATACATGTAGGTGTGGCCTGGCTCCCTATACATGTAGGTGTGGCCTGGCTCCCTATACATGTAGGTGTGGCCTGGCTCCCTGTACATGTAGGGGTGGCCTGGCTCCTTATACATGTAGGGGTGGCATGGCTCCCTATACGAGTAGGGGTGCCCTGGCTCCCTCTACATGTAGGGTTGACTGGCTCCCTATACATGTAGGGGTGGCCTGGCACCCTATACTTGTAGGGTGTCCTGGCTCCCTATACATGTAGGGTGGCCTGGCTCCCTATACATGTAGGGTGGCCTGGCTCCCTACACATGTAGGGGTGGCCTGGCTCAATATATACATGCTGGGTGGCCTGGCTCCCTATACATGTAGGGTGGCCTGGCTCCCTATACATGTAAAGTGGCCTGGCTCCCTATACATGTAGGGGTGGCCTGGCTCCCTATACATGTAGGGTGGCCTGGTTCCCTATACATGTAGGGGTGGCTTGGCTCCCTATACTTGTAGGGTGGCCTGGCTCCCAATACATGTAGGGTGGCCTGGCTCCCTATACATGTAGGTGTTTCCTGACTCCCTATACATGTAGGTGTGGCCTGGCTCCCTATACATGTAGGGGTGGCCTGGCTCCCTATACTTGTAGGGTGGCCTGGCTCCCTATACATGTAGAGGTGGCCTGGCTCCCTATAATTGTAGGGTGGCCTGGCTCCCTATACATGTAGGGTGGCCTGGCTCCCTATACATGTAGGGGTGGCCTGGCTTCCTATACATGTAGGGGTGGCCTGGCTCCCTATAAATGTAGGGTGGCCTGGCTCCCTATACATATAGGGGTGGCCTGGCTCCCTATACATGTAGGATGGCCTGGCTCCCTATACATGTAGGGTGGCCTGGCTCCCTATACTTTTAGGGTGGCCTGGCTCCCTATACATGTTGGGAGGGCTGGGTCCCTATACATGTAGGGGTGGCCTGGCTCCCTATACATGTAGGGTGGCCTGGCTCCCTATACATGTTGGGAGGGCCTGGCTCCCTATACATATAGGGAGGGCCTGGCTCCCTATACTTGTAAGGGTGGCCTGGCTCCCTATACGAGTAGGGGTGCCCTGGCTCCCTATACTTGTAGGGGTGGCCTGGCTCCCTATACATGTTGGGAGGGCCTGGCTCCCTATACATGTAGGGTAGCCTGGCTCCCTATACATGTAGGGGTGGCCTGGCTCCCTATACATGATGGAAGATCTTGGCTCCCTAAACATGTAGGGGTTGCCTGGCTCCCTATACATGTGGGGTGGCCTGGCTCCCTATACATGTAGGGTGGCCTGGCTCCCTATACATGTAGGGGTGGCCTGGCTCCCTATACTTGTAGGGTGGATTGGCTCCCTTACATGTAGGGTGGCCTGCCTCCCTATACATGTAGGGGTGGCCTGGCTCCCTATACATGTAGGGTGGCCTGGCTCCCTATACATGTAGGGGTGGCCTGGCTCCTTATACATGTAGGGGTGGCATGGCTCCCTATACGAGTAGGGTGGCCTGTCTCCCTCTACATGTAGGGTTGACTGGCTCCCTATACATGTAGCGGTGGCCTGGCTCCCTCTGGATGTTGGGGTGGCCTGGCTCCCTTTGGATGTTGGGGTGGCCTGGCTCCCTGTACATATTGGGATTACCTGGCTCCCTATACATGTAGGGGGTGGCCTGGCTCCCTATACATGTAAAGTTGGCCTGCATCTCTATATATGTAGTGGTGGCCTGGCTCCCTATATATATGTAGGGGTGGCCTGGCTCCCTGTACATGTAAGGGTGGCCTGTCTCCCTATACATGTAGGGGTGGCCTGGCTCCCTATACATGTAGGGTGGCCTGGCTCCCTATACATGTAGGGTGGCCAGGCTCCATATACATGTAGGGGTGGCCTGGCTGCCTATACATGTAGGGTGGCCTGGCTCCCTACACATAATGGGGTGGCCTGGCTCCCTATACATGTAGGGTGGCCTGGCTCCCTATACATGTAGGGTGGCCTGGCTCCTTATACTTCTAGGGTGGCCTTGCTCCCTATACATGTTGGGAGGGCCTGGCTCCCTATACATGTAGGGAGGGCCTGGCTCCCTATACTTGTAGAGGTGGCCTGGCTCCCTATACGAGTAGGGTTGCCCTGGCTCCCTATACTTGTAGTTGTGGCCTGGCTCCCTATACATGTTGGGAGGGCCTGGCTCCCTATACATGTAGGGTGGCCTGGCTCCCTATACATGTAGGGGTGGCCTGGCTCCCTATACATGTAGGGGTGGCCTGGCTCCCTATACATATAGGGTGTCCTGGCTCCCTATATATATAGGGTGGCCTGGCTCCCTATACTTCTAGGGTGGCCTGGCTACCTATACTTGTAGGGTGGATTGGCTCCCTATACATGTAGGGTGGACTGGCTCCCTATACATGTAGGGGTGGCCTGGCTCCCTATACATGTATGGTGGCCTGGCTCCCTATATATGTAGGGTGGCCTGGCTCCCTATACTTCTAGGGTGGCCTGGCTCCCTATACATGTGGGAGGGCCTGGCTCCGTATACATGTAGGGTGTGGCCTGGCTCCCTATACATGTAAAGTTGCCTGACTCCCTATACATGTAGGGAGGGCCTGGCTCCCTATACATGTAGGGAGGGCCTGGCTCCCTATACATGTAGGATGGCCTGGCTCCCTGTACTTGTTGGGATGGCCTGGCTCCCTTTACATGTTGGGGTGGCCTGGCTCCCTTTACATGTAGGGGGGCCTGGCTCCCTTTACATGTTGGGATGGCCTGGCTCCCTTTACATGTTGGGATGGCCTGGCTCACTTTACATGTTGGGGGGCCTGGCTCCATATACATGTAAGGGGGGCCTGGCTTCCTATACATGTAAGAGTATCCTGCCACCCTATATATGTAAGGGGGCCTGACTCCCGATACATGTAGGAGTGGCCTGGCTCTTTATACATGTAGGGGTGGCCTGGTTCCCTTTACTTGTAGGGTGGCCTGGCTCCGTATACATATAGGGTGGCCTAACTCCCTATACTTGTAGGGTGGCCAGGCTCCCTATACATATAGGTGGCCTAACTCCCTATACTTGTAGGGTGGCCTGGCTCCCTATACATGTAGGGTGGCCTGGCTCCCTATACATGTAGGGGTGGCCCTTTCTCCCTATACTTGTAGGGTGGCCAGGCTCCCTATACATGTAGTGTAGCCTGGCTCCCAATATAAGTAGGGGTGGCCTGGCTCCCTATACATGTAGGGTGGCCTTGCTCCCTATACATATAGGGGTGGCCTGGCTCCCTATACATGTAGGGTGGCCTTGCTCCCTATACATATAGGGTGGCCTAACTCCCTATACTTGTATCGTGGCCTGGCTCCCTATACATGTTGGGAGGGCCTGGCTCCCTATACATGTAGGGGTGGCCTGGCTCCTATACATGTAGGGTGGCCTGGCTCCCTATACATGTTGGGAGGGCCTGGCTCCCTATACATGTAGGGAAGGCCTGGCTCCCTATACTTGTATGGGTGGCCTGGCTCCCTATACGAGTAGGGGTGCCCTGGCTCCCTATACTGTAGGGGTGGCCTGGCTCCCTATACATGTTGGGAGGGCCTTGCTCCCTATACATGTAGGGGTGGCCTGGCTGCCTATACATGTTAGGATGGCCTGGCTCCCTATGCATGTTGGGTGGCCTGGCTCCCTATACATGTTGGGTGGCCTGGCTCCCTATACGTGTACGGGTGTCCTGGCTCCCTATACTTGTAGGGGTGGCTGGCTCGCTATACATTTTGGAAGGGCCTGGCTCCCTATACATGTAGGGGTGGCCTGGCTCCCTATACATGTTAGGATGGCCTGGCTCCCTATACATTTTGGGTGGCCTGGCTCCCTATACATGTTAGGTGGCCTGACTCCCTATACATGTAGGTGTGGCCTGGCTCCTTATACATGTAGGTGTGGCCTGGCTCCCTGTACATATAGGGGTGGCCTGGCTCCTTATACATGTAGGGGTGGCATGGCTCCCTATACGAGTAGGGGTGGCCTGGCTCCCTCTACATGTAGGGTTGACTGGCTCCCTATACTTTTGGGGTGGCCTGGCTCCCTGTGGATGTTGGGAATGCCTGACTCTCTGTACATATAGGGATTACCTGGCTTCCTATACATGTAGGGGTGGCCTGGCTCCCTATACATGTAAGGTGGCCTGGCTCCCTATACATGTAGGGTGGCCTGGCTCCCTATACATGTAAGGGTGGCCTGGCTCCCTGTACATGTAGGTTGGCCTGGTTCCCTTTACATGTAGGGGTGGCCTGGCTCCTTATACATGTAAAGGTGGCCTGGCTCCCTGTACATGTAGGGTTGGCCTGGTTCCCTTTACATGTAGGGATAGCCTGGCTCCCTATACATGTTGGAAGACCTTGGCTCCCTATACATGTAGGGGTGGCCTGGCTCCCTATACATGTTGGGAGGGCCTGGCTCCCTATACATTTTTGGAAGGCCTGGCTCCCTATACATGTAGGGTGGCCAGGCTCCCTATACATGTTGGGGTGGCCTGGCTCTCTATACATGTTGGGGTGGCCTGGCTCCCTGTACATGTAAGGGTGGCCTGGCTCCCTATACATGTTGGGAGGGCCTGGCTCCTTATACTTGTAGGTGGCCTGGCTCCCAATACATGTAGGGGTGGCCTGGCTCCCTGTACATGTTGGGAGGGCCTGGCTCCCTATACATATATGGTGTCCTGGCTCCCTATACATGTAGGGGTGGCCTGGCTCCCTATACTTGTAGGGTGGATTGGCTCCCTATACATGTAGGGTGGCCTGGCTCCCTATACATGTAGGGGTGGCCTGGCTCCCTATACATGTGGGGTGGCCTGGCTCCCTATACATGTAGGGGTGGCCTTGCTCCCAATACATGTAAGGGTGGCCAGGCTCCCTATACATGTAGGGGTGGCCTGCCTCCCTATACTTGTAGGGTGTCCTGGCTCCCTATACATGTAGCGGTGGCCTGGCTCCCTATACATGTAGGGGTGGCCTGGCTCCCTATATTTGTAGGGTGGCCTGGCTCCCTATACATGTAGGGGTGGCCTTGCTCCTATACATGTAGGGGTGGCCTGGCTCCCTATACATGCAGGGTGGCCTGGCTCCCTATACATGTTGGGAGGGCCTGGCTCCCTAAACATGTAGGGAAGGCCTGGCTCCCTATACTTGTATGGGTGGCCTGGCTCCCTATACGAGTAGGGGTGCCCTGGCTCCCTATACTTGTAGGGGTGGCCTGGCTCCCTATACATGTTGGGAGGCCTGGCTCCCTATACATGTAGGGGTGGCCTGGCTGCCTATACATGTTAGGATGGCCTGGCTCCCTATACGTGTACGGGTGCCCTGGCTCCCTATACTTGTAGGGGTGGGCTGGCTCGCTATACATTTGGAAGGGCCTGGCTCCCTATACATGTAGGGGTGGCCTGGCTCCCTATACATGTTAGGATGGCCTGGCTCCCTATACATTTTGGGTGGCCTGGCTCCCTATACATGTTAGGTGGCCTGACTCCCTATGCATGT
Organism: Procambarus virginalis; assembly: GCA_020271785.1. NCBI lineage: Eukaryota > Metazoa > Arthropoda > Malacostraca > Decapoda > Cambaridae > Procambarus > Procambarus virginalis. The sequence continues at coordinate 15,617 of WNGS01003615.1, forward strand.
AGGGTGGCCTGGCTCCTTATACATGTAGGTGTGGCCTGGCACCCTGTACATATAGGGGTGGCCTGGCTCCTTATACATATAGGGGTGGCATGGCTCCCTATACGAGTATTGGTGGCCTGGCTCCCTCTACATGTAGGGTTGACTGGCTCCCTATACATTTGGGGTGGCCTGGCTCCCTGTGGATGTTGGGAAGGCCTGACTCTCTGTACATATAAGGATTACCTGGCTTCCTATACATGTAGGGGTGGCCTGCCTCCCTATACTTGTAGGGTGTCCTGGCTCCCTATACATGTAGCGGTGGCCTGGCTCCCTATACATGTAGGGTGGCCTGGCTCTCTATACATGTAAGGGTGGCCTGGCTCCCTATACATGTAGGGTGGCCTGGCTCCCTATACATGTAGGGGTGGCCTGGCTCCCTATACATGTAGGGTGGCCTGGCTCCCTATACATGTTGGGAAGGCCTGGCTCCCTATACATGTAGGGGTGGCCTGGCTCCCTATACATGTTGGGGAGGCCTGGCTCCCTATATATGTAGGGAGGGCCTGGCACCCTATACTTGTAGGGGTGGCCTTGCTCCCTATACATGTTGGGAGGGCCTGGCTCCCAATACATGTAGGGGTGGCCTGGCTCCCTATACATGTTAGGATGGCCTGGCTCCCTATACATGTTGGCTTGCCTGGCTCCCTATACATGTTGGGTGGCCTGGCTCCCTATACATGTAGGTGTGGCCTGGCTCCTTATACATGTAGGTGTGGCCTGGCTCCCTATACATGTAGGTGTGGCCTGGCTCCCTTTACATGTAGGTGTGGCCTGGCTCCCTGTACATGTAGGGGTGGCCTGGCTCCTTATACATGTAGAGGTGGCATCGCTCCCTATACGAGTAGGGGTGGCCTGGCTCCCTCTACATGTAGGGTTGACTGGCTCCCTATACATGTTGGGGTGGCCTGGCTCCCTGTACACATAGAGATTACTTGGCTCCCTGTAAATGTAGGGGTGCCTGGCGCCCTATACATGTAGGGGTGGCCTGGCTCCCTGTACATGTATGGGTGGCCTGGCTCCTTTTACATGTAGGGCTAGCCTGGCTCCCTATACATGTTGGAAGATCTTGGCTCCCTATACAAGTAGGGGTTGCCTGGCTCCCTATACATGTAGGGGTGGCCTGGCTCCCTATACATGTTGGGGTGGCCTGGCTCCCTATACAAGTAGGGGTGGCCTGGCTCCCTGTACATGTAGGGGTGGCCAGGCTCCCGATACATCTTGGGAGAGCCTGGCTCCCTATACATTTAGGGAAGGCCTGGCTCCCTATACATGTAGGGAGGGCCTGGCTCCTTATACATGTAGGGAGGGCCTGGCTCCCTTTACATGTAGGGGTGGCTTGGCTCCCTATACATGTGTGGGTGGCCTGGCTTCCTGTACATGTAGGGGTGACTTGGCTCCCTATACACGTTGGGGTGGCTTGGCTCCCTATACATGTAGGGGTGGCCAGGCTCCCTGTACATGTAGGGGTCACCTGGCTCCCTATACATGTAGGGGATGGCCTGGCTCTCTATACATGTAGGGCTGGCCTGGCTCCCTATACATGTAGGGAGGGCCTGGCTCCCTATACATGTAGGGGTAGCCTGACTCCCTATACATGTTGGGGTGGCCAGGCTCCCTGTACATGTAGGGGTCGCCTGGCTCTCTTTACATGTAGGGCTGGCCTGGCTCCCTTTACATGTAGGGAGGGCCTGGCTCCCTATACTTGTAGGGGTAGCCTGACTCCCTATACATGTTGGGAGGGCCTGGCTCCCTGTACATGTTGGGATGGCCTGGCTCCCTATACATGTTGGACTGGCCAGGCTCCCTATACATGTAGGGGGACCTGGCTCCCTACACATTTAGGGGTGGGCCTGGCTCCCTATGCATGTAAGGGGGCCTGACTCTCAATATATATAGGAGGGACCTAGCTCCCTATACATGTAAGAGTATCCTGCCTCCCTATATATGTATGGGGGGCCTAGCTACATATGCATGTAGGGGGCCTGTCTCCCTATACATGTAGGGGGGCCTGTCTCCCTATACATGTAGGGGGGCCTGTCTCCCTATACATGTAGGGGGGCCTGTCTCCCTATACATGTAGGGGGGCCTGTCTCCCTATACATGTAGGGGGGCCTGTCTCCCTATACATGTAGGGGGGCCTGGCTCCCTATACATGTACGGGGGCCTGTCTCCCTATACATGTAAGGGGGCCTGTCTCCCTATACATGTAGGGGGGCCTGTCTCCTATACATGTAGGGGGGCCTGGCTCTTTATACATGTACGGGGGCCTGTCTCCCTATACATGTACGGGGGCCTGTCTCCCTATACATGTAAGGGGGCCTGTCTCCCTATACATGTAAGGGGGCCTGTCTCCCTATACATGTAGGAGGGGCCTGGATCCCTATACATGTAAGGGGGCCTGGCTCCCTATACACGTAGAAGGAGCCTGGCTGTCTATACATGTAGGAGGGGCTTGGCTCCTTATACATGTAGGAGGGGCCTGGCTCTCTATACATGTAGAAGGAGCCTGGCTCTCTATACATGTAGAAGGAGCCCGGCTCTCTGTACATTTAGGAGGGGCCTGGCTCTCTATACATGTAGAAGGAGCCTGGCTCTCTATACATGTAGGAGGGGCCTGGCTCTCTATACATGTAGAAGGAGCCTGGCTCTCTATACATGTAGGAGGGGCCTGGCTCTCTATACATGTAGAAGGAGCCTGGCTCTCTATACATGTAGTAGGGGCCTGGCTCCCTATACATGTAGGAGGGCCCCTGGCTCCCTATGCATGGGGATTGACTCTGGCTCCCTATACATGTAGGAGGGGCCTGTCTCCCTATACATGTAGGAGGGGCCTGGGTACCTATACATGTAGAAAGAGCCTGGCTCTCTATACATGTAGGAGGGGCCTGGCTCCCTATACATGTAGGAGGGCCCCTGGCTCCCTATGCATGTGGGATGACTCTGGCTCTCTATACATGTAGGAGGGGCCTGGCTCCCAATACATGTAGAAGGAGCCTGGCTCTCTATACATGTAGGAGGGGCCTGGCTCCCAATACATGTAGAAGGAGCCTGGCTCTCTATACATGTAGGAGGGGCTGGCTGCCTATACATGTANGGCTCCCTATACATGTAGGGATGCCTGGCTCCCTATACATGTAGGGGTGGCCTGGATCCCTATACATGTAGGATGGCCTGGCTCCCTATACATGTAGGGTGGCCTGGCTCCCTATAATTGTAGGGTGGCCTGGCTCCCTATACATGTTGGGAGGGCCTGGTTCCCTATACATGTAGGGGTGGCCTGGCTCCCTATACATGTTAGGATGGACTGGCTCCCTATACATGTTGGGTGGCCTGGCTCCCTATACATGTAGGGGTGGCCTGGCTCCCTACACATGTATGGTGGCCTGACTCCCTATACATTTAGGTGTGGCCTGGCTCCCTATACATGTAGGTGTGGCCGGGCTCCCTATACATGTAGGTGTGGCCTGGCTCCCTGTACATGTAGGGGTGGCCTGGCTCCTTATACATGTATGGGTGGCATGGCTCCCTATACGAGTAGGGGTGCCCTGGCTCCCTCTACATGTAGGGTTGACTGGCTCCCTATACATGTAGGGGTGGCCTGGCACCCTATACTTGTAGGGTGTCCTGGCTCCCTATACATGTAGGGTGGTCTGCCTCCCTATACATGTAGGGTGGCCTGGCTCCCTACACATGTAGGGGTGGCCTGGCTCCCTATACATGTTGGGGTGGCCTGGCTCCCTATACATGTAGGGTGGCCTGGCTCCTTATACATGTAGGGTGGCCTGGCTCCCTATACATGTAGGGGTGGCCTGGCTCCCTATACATGTAGGGTGGCCTGGTTCCCTATACATGTAGGGGTGGCTTGGCTCCCTATACTTGTAGGGTGGCCTGGCTCCCAATACATGTAGGGTGGCCTGGCTCCCTATACATGTAGGTTTGGCCTGACTCCCTATACATGTAGGTGTGGCCTGGCTCCCTATACATGTAGGGGTGGCCTGGCTCCCTATACTTGTAGGGTGGCCTGGCTCCCTATACATGTAGGGGTGGCCTGGCTCCCTATAATTGTAGGGTGGCCTGGCTCCCTATACATGTAGGGTGGCCTGACTCCCTATACATGTAGGGGTGGCCTGGCTTCCTATACATGTAGGGGTGGCCTGGCTCCCTATACATGTAGGGTGGCCTGGCTCCCTATACATATAGGGGTGGCCTGGCTCCCTATACATGTAGGGTGGCCTGGCTCCCTATACATGTAGGGTGGCCTGGCTCGATATACTTTTAGGGTGGCCTGCTCCCTATACATGTTGGGAGGGCTGGCTCCCTATACATGTAGGGGTGGCCTGGCTCCCTATACATGTATGGTGGCCTGGCTCCCTATACATGTTGGGAGGGCCTGGCTCCCTATACATATAGGGAGGGCCTGGCTCCTATACTTTTAAGGGTGGCCTGGCTCCCTATACGAGTAGGGGTGCCCTGGCTCCGTATACTTGTAGGGGTGGCCTGGCTCCCTATACATGTTGGGAGGGCCTGGCTCCCTATATATGTAGGGTAGCCTGACTCCCTATACATGTAGGGGTGGCCTGGCTCCCTATACAAGATGGAAGATCTTGGCTCCCTAAACATGTAGGGGTTGCCTGGCTCCCTATACATGTTGGGTGGCCTGGCTCCCTATACATGTAGGGTGGCCTAGATCCCTATACATGTAGGGGTGGCCTGGCTTCCTATACATGTAGGGGTGGCCTGGCTCCCTATACATGTGTGGGTGGCCTGGCTTCCTGTACATGTAGGGATGGCCTGGCTCCCTATACTTGTAGGGTGGCCTGGCTCCCTATACATGTGTGGGTGGCCTGGCTTCCTGTACATGTAGGGATGGCCTGGCTCCCTGTACATGTTGGGATGGCCTGGCTCCCTATACATGTAGGGGTGGCCTGGTTCCTTTTACTTGTAGGGTGGTCTGGCTCCCTATACATGTAGGGGCGGCCTGGCTCCCTATACATGTAGAGGTGGCCTGGCTCCCTATACATGTAGGGTGGCCTGGCTCCCTATACATGTAGGGGTGGCCTGGCTACCTATACTTGTAGGGTGGCCTGGCTCCCTATACATGTAGGGGTGGCCTGGTTCCCTATACATGTAGGGGTGGCCTGGCTCCCTATACATGTAGGGGTGGCCTGGCTCCCTATGCATGTAGGGGTGGCCTGGCTCTCTATACTTGTTGGGTGTCCTGGCTCCCTATACATGTAGCGGTGGCTTGGCTCTCTATACATGTAGGGGTGGCCTGGCTCCCTATACTTGTAGGGTGGCCTGGCACCCTATACATGTAGGGGTAGCCTGCCTCCCTATACATGTAGGGGTGGTCTGGCTCCCTATACATGTAGGGTGGCCTGGCTCCCTATACATGTATGGTGGCCTGGCTCCCTATACATATATGGGTGGCCTGGCTCCCAATACATGTTGGGGTGGCCTGGCCCCCTATACATGTTGGGGTGGCCTGGCTTCCTGTACATGTAAGGGTGGCCTGGCTCCCTATACATGTAGGGGTGAACTGGCTCCCTATACATGTAGGGTGGCCTGGCTCCCTATACATGGAGGGTGGCCTGGCTCCCTATACATGTAGGGGTGGTCTCGCTCCCTATACATGTAAGGTGGCCTGGCTCCCTATACATGTAGGGGTGGCCTGGCTCCCTATACTTGTAGGGTGGCCTGGCTCCCAATACATGTAGGGTGGCCTGGATCCCTATACATGTAGGGGTGGCCTGACTCCCTATACATGTAGGGGTGGCCTGGCTCCCTATTTATGTTGGGGTGGCTTGGCTCCCTATACATGTAGGGTGGCCTGGCTCCTTATACATGTAGGGGTGGCCTGGCTCCCTATACTTGAAGGGTGGCCTGGCTCCCTAAACATGTATGGGTGGCCTGGCTCCATATACATGTAGGGTGTCCTGGCTCCCTATACATGTAGGGGTGGCCTGGATCCCTATACATGTAGGATGGCCTGGCTCCCTATACATGTAGGGTGGACTGCCTCCCTATACTTGTAGGGTGGCCTGGCTCCCTATATATGTTGGGAGGGCCTGGTTCCCTATACATGTAGGGGTGGCCTGGCTCCCTATACATGTTAGGATGGACTGACTCCCTATACATGTAGGTGTGACCTGGCTTCCTATACATGTAGGTGTGACCTGGCTCCCCATACATGTAGGTGTGGCCTGGCTCCCTTTACATGTAGGGGTGGCCTGGCTCCTTATACATGTAGGGTGGCATGGCTCCCTATACGAGTAGGGGTGCCCTGGCTCCCTCTACATATAGGGTTGACTGGCTCCCTATACATGTAGGGGTGGCCTGGCACCCTATACTTGTAGGGTGTCCTGGCTCCCTATACATGTAGTTTGGCCTGGCTCCCTATACATGTAGGGTGGCCTGGCTCCCTACACATATAGGGGTGGCCTGGCTCCCTATACATGTTGGGGTGGCCTGGCTCCCTATACATGTAGGGTTACCTGGCTCCTTATACATGTAGGGTGGCCTGGCTCCCTATACATGTAGGGGTGGCCTGGCTCCCTATACATGTAGGGTGGCCTGGTTCCCTATACATGTAGGGGTGGCTTGGCTCCCTATACTTGTAGGGTAGCCTGGCTCCCAATACATGTAGGGTGGCCTGGCTCCGTATACATGTAGGTGTGTCCTGACTCCCTATACATGTAGGTGTGGCCTGGCTCTTTATACATGTAGGGGTGGCCTGGCTCCCTATACTTGTAGGGTGGCTTGGCTCCCTATACATGTAGGGGTGGCCTGGCTCCCTATAATTGTAGGGTGGCCTGGCTCCCTATACATGTAGGGTGGCCTGACTCCCTATACATGTAGGGGTGGCCTGGCTTCCTATACATGTAGGGGTGGCCTGGCTCCCTATACATGTAGGGTGGCCTGGCTCCCTATACATATAGGGGTAACCTGGCTCCCTATACATGTAGGGTGGCCTGGCTCCCTATACATGTATGGTGGCCTGGCTCCCTATACTTTTAGGGTGGCCTGGCTCCCTATACATGTTGGGAGGGCTGGCTTCCTATACATGTAGGGTGGCCTGGCTCCCTATACATGTTGGGAGGGCCTGGCTCCCTATACATATAGGGAGGGCCTGGCTCCCTGTACTTGTAAGGGTGGCCTGGCTCCCTATACGAGTAGGGTGCCCTGGCTCCCAATACGAGTAGGGGTGGCCTGGCTCCCTATACATGTTGGGAGGGCCTGGCTCCCTATACATGTAGGGTAGCCTGGCTCCCTATACATGTAGGGGTGGCCTGGCTCCCTATACATGATGGAAGATCTTGGCTCCCTAAACATGTAAGGGTTGCCTGGCTCCCTATACTCGTTGGGGTGGCCTGGCTCCCTATACATGAAGGGTGGCCTGGCTCCCTATACTTGTAGGGTGGCCTGGCTCCCTATACATGTAGAGGTGGCCTGGCTTCCTATAATTGTAGGGTGGCCTGGCTCCCTATACATGTAGGGTGGCCTGGCTACCTATACATGTAGGGGTGGCCTGGCTTCCTATACATGTAGGGTTGGCCTGGTTCCCTATACATGTAGGGGGCCTGGCTCCCTATACATATAGGGGTGGCCTGGCTCCCTATACATGTAGGGTGTCCTGGCTCCCTATACATGTAGGGTGGCCTGGCTCCCTATACTTTTAGGGTGGCCTGGCTCCCTATACATGTTGGGAGGGCTGGCTCCCTATACATGTAGGGGTGGCCTGGCTCCCTATACATGTAGGGTGGCCTGGCTCCCTATACATGTTGGGAGGGCCTGGCTCCCTATACATATAGGGAGGGCCTGGCTCCCTATACTTGTAAGGGTGGCCTGGCTCCCTATAAGAGTAGGGGTGCCCTGGCTCCCTATACTTGTAGGGGTGGCCTGGCTCCCTATACATGTTGGGAGGGCCTGGCTCCCTATACATGTAGGGAAGCCTGGCTCCCTATACATGTCGGGGTGGCCTGGCTCCCTATACATGATGGAAGATCTTGGCTCCCTAAACATGTAGGGGTTGCCTGGCTCCCTATACATGTTGGGGTGGCCTGGCTCCCTATACATGTAGGGTGGCCTGGCTCCCTATACATGTAGGGGTGGCCTGGCTCCCTATACTAGTAGGGTGGATTGGCTCCCTTTACATGTAGGGTGGCCTGCCTCCCTATACATGTAGGGGTGGCCTGGCTCCCTATACATGTAGGGTGTCCTGGCTCCCTATACATGTAGGGGTGGCCTGGCTCCTTATACATGTAGGGGTGGCATGGCTCCCTATACGAGTAGGGGTGGCCTGGCTCCCTCTACATGTAGGGTTGACTGGCTCCCTATACATGTAGCGGTGGCCTGGCTCCCTGTGGATGTTGGGGTGGCCTGGCTCCCTGTACATATAGAGATTACCTGGCTCCCTATACATGTAGGGGTGGCCTGGCTCCCTATACATGTAAAGTTGGCCTGCATCTCTATACATGTAGTGGTGGCCTGGCTCCCTATATATGTAGGGGTGGCCTGGCTCCCTGTACATGTAAGGGTGGCCTGTCTCCCTTTACATGTAGGGGTGGCCTGGCTCCCTGTACATGTTGGGGGTGTCCTGGCTCCCTATACATGTAGGGAGGGCCTCGCTTGCTATATATGTAGGGAGGGCGTGGCTCCCTGTACATGTAGGGTTGGCTTGGTTCCCTGTACATGTTGGGGTGGCCTGGCTCCCTAAACATGTAGGGGTTGCCTCGCTCCCTAAACATGTTGGGGTGGCCTGGCTCCCTATACATGTAGGGGTGGCCTGGCTCCCTGTACATGTCGGGGGTGGCCTGGCTCCCTGTACATATAGTGGTGCCCCTGGCTCCCTGTACATGCAGGGGTGGCCTGGCTCCCTGTCCATATTGGGGTGGCCTGGCTCCCTGTACATGTAGGGGTGGCCTGGCTCCCGATACATCTTGGGAGAGCCTGGCTCCCTATACATGTAGGGAGGGCCTGGCTCCCTATACATGTAGGGAGGGCCTGGCTCCCTGTACATGTATTGGTAGCCTGGCTCCCGATACATGTAGGGTGGCCTGGCTCCCTATACATGTGTGGGTGGCCTGGCTTCCTGTACATGTAGGGATGGCCTGGCTCCCTGTACATGTTGGGATGGCCTGGCTCCCTATACATGTAGGGGTGGCCTGGCTCCTTATACTTGAAGGGTGGCCTGGCTCCCTATACATGTAGGGGCGGCCTCGCTCCCTATACATGTAGAGGTATACCTTGATACCTTGAGGATACCTTGAGGTGCTTCCGGGGCTTATCGTCCCCGCGACCCGGTCATCGACCAGGCCTCCTGGTTGCTGGACTGATCAACCAGGCTGTTGGACGCGGCTGCTCGCAGCCTGACGTATGAGTCACAGCCTGGTTGATCAGGTATCCTTTGGAGGTGCTTATCCAGTTCTCTCTTGAACACTGTGAGGGGTTTGCCAGTTATGTCCCTTATGTGTAGTGGAAGCGTGTTGAACAGTCTCGGGCCTCTGATGTTGATAGAGTTCTCTCTCAGAGTACCAGTTGCACCTCTGCTTTTCAACGGGGGTATTCTGCACATCCTGCCATGTCTTCTGGTCTCATGTGATGTTATTTCTGTGTGCAGGTTTGGGACCAGCCCCTCTAATATTTTCCACGTGTAAATTATTATGTATCTCTCCCGCCTGCGCTCAAGGGAATACAGATTTAGGCTCTTTAGTCGGTCCCAATAGTTTAGATGTTTTACCGAGTGGATTCTAGCAGTAAAGGATCTCTGCACGCTCTCCAGGTCAGCAATTTCACCCGCAGTGAAAGGGGCTGTCATTGTGCAGCAGTACTCCACTCTAGAGAGCACAAGCGTTTTGAAAAGTGTCATCATCGGTATAGCATCTCTAGTGTGAAAAGTTCTTGTTATCCAACCTGTCATTTTTCTTGCAGTTGTGACGGCTACTTTATTGTGTTCTTTAAAGGTAAGGTCTTCCGACATGAGTACACCCAGATCCTTTACATTGCCTTTTCGTTCTATGTTATGATTTGCCTGAGTTTTGTACGTGGTTTCAGTTTTTATATTTTCATTTTTTCCATAGCGCATGAGCTGGAACTTGTCTTCGTTAAACACCATATTATTTTCTGTAGCCCATAGAAAGACCTGATCTACATCTGACTGGAGGTTCGCCGTGTCCTCTATGTTGCCTACTCTCATGAAGATCCTAGTGTCATCTGCAAAGGATGATACAGTGCTATAGGTTGTGTTCTTGTCTATGTCCGATATAAGGATGAGAAAAAGTACTGGAGCAAGCACAGTACCCTGGGGGACTGAGCTCTTAACGGTTGACGGGTTGGATTTTATTTTGTTGACTATTACACATTGGGTTCTGTTGGTCAGGAAATTGTAGATCCATCTGCCTACTTTTCCGGTAATTCCTTTTGAGCGCATTTTATGGGCAATAACACCATGGTCACATTTATCAAAAGCTTTTGCAAATCTGTGTAAATTACATCAGCGTTTTGTTTGTCTTCCATAGCATCTAATGCCATATCATAGTGGTCCAGCAACTGCGACAGGCAAGAGCGCCCTGTTCTGAAACCATGTTGTCCGGGGTTATGGAGATGCTGTGATTCCATGTATTTTGTGATCTTACTTCTTAGCACTCTCTCAAAAATTTTTATGATGTGCGATGTTAGTGCTATCGGTCTGTAATTTTTTGCCTCTGCCTTATTTCCTCCTTTATGAAGTGGTGCTATCTCTGCTGTTTTTAGTATATCAGGAATAACGCCAGTATCTAGGCTTTGTCTCCACAGAATGTGAAGGGCCTGCGATAGTGGTTTTTTACAGTTCTTGATGAATATGGAGTTCCAAGAATCCGGGCCTGGTGCGGAGTGCATAGGCATACTGTTTATGGCTTCTTCAAAATCCAGTGGGGATAGGGTGACGTCTGATATATGATTTGATGTTGGTATCATATCCATGAAAAATTCATTTGGGTTATCGATCTTTAGTGCGTTTAATGGCTCGCTGAAGACAGAGTCGTATTGCTTCCTCAGTAGCTCGCTCATTTCTTTGTTGTCATCGGTGAAAGTTCCATCTTCCTTTCGCAGGGGCCCGATACTAGATGTGGTTTTTGATCTTGATTTTGCATAGGAGAAAAAATATTTCGGGTTTCTCTCTATTTCACTGATGGCCTTTTGCTCTCTTTCCCTCTCCTGCGTTTTGTATGATTCTTGTAGCTTGAGTTCAATTTTTCCTATTTCGCTACCTAACCTTCTTCGCCGTTCCTGAGATAGGGTGCGACTCTCAAGTTGTACCGCGATTCGTTTTCTTCGCCTATATAGGGAACGACGTTCTCGTTCCAATCTGCATCTCTTCCTCTTTTTTCTTAGGGGGATGCGGTTTGTACATATTTCTAGTGCTACTGAGCTTATTTTTCCAGGCACTGGTTCAGGTTCGCATTTCCTAGCTGTTCTTCCCAGTTTATTTCTGTGAAGTCCTGGTTTATTTGCTCCCAGTTTATCTGTTTATTATTGAAGTTGAATTTGCTGAAATCTCCTCCACCGGGAATCTGGACTGGTTTTGAAGGTCTATTCCCCATGGTTGTCATAACTTCAATTAAGTTGTGATCTGAGTAACAGGTATTTGTAATCATTATGTTCCTGATCAATTCATCATTATTAGTGAAAATGAGGTCCAGCGTGTTCTCCTTCCTGGTTGGTTCTACTATTTGCTGGTTTAAGGCAAACCTGTCGCACATCCGTAGCAGGTCATTTGCATGTGCCTGTTCATTAAGGCTACTTCCTGGTATTCTTTCTGATATTACTGTATTAGCCAGGTGCTTCCATTTCAGGTGCCGTAGGTTGAAGTCCCCAAGCAGAATGATGTTCGGAGCTGGATTTGTGAGGTTTTCCAAGCAGTGTTCTACTTTCATTAGTTGGTCTTTAAACTGCTGAGGGTTTGCCTCCGGTGACTTATATACAAGGACAATAACTACATTTATAATCTCTATTTTGATTATCAGCACTTCCACCATATCATTCGAGGTGTTTAGCAGCTCAGTACAGATGAGTGTGTCTTTGATGTATAGGCTGACCCCACCCTGAAGCCGGTGTTTCCTATCACATCTGAAAAGATTGTACTCTGAGATCCATATTTCACCATCATGGTAGTCCTTTGTGTGGGTTTCTGTTAGGGCTGCAAACACTGCATTTGCCTCATGAAGGAGACCATCTATAAAGTGAACTTTGTTGGATTTGCGTGTTTTTATACCTTGAATGTTGGCAAATATAAATGATGTTATCGTGGTAGTGGAAGTGCTGGATGCCTTACTTGGTGTTAATATCTGAGGCTCTGGTAAGGGGGCCACTGTGTTTGCGTCCAGGGTGTGTTGTTTTCGAAGTGATTCGTCCAGTTTCGGTAGTGGGGCGAGTGTTGTGTGGTGTAGTACCTGTGTGTTTGTTGGTAATGTGTATTCCAGACTTGTGGGTATCTCCCTTCCCCTCTGTAATCCTGTGGTGGTTCCATCTGACTGTTCCTCTCTCTTATATTTTCTGCTCTGTTTCTGCCTTCCTCTAAAAAATTGCCAGTAGTGTCATACTGATTTTCCCGTCTATAACGTTGTGTACCTCTCACGTGGAATTCCGGACACTGAAGATTGTAGCATTTTTTGTCCCTAATTGAAAATTGACATAATTTGGGGTGGAAGTATCTACACCCTGTTCCAAAACGGCATGTACCCCTCGCCAACATGTTCCTGCATTTTCGAGGATGCAGAAAATGGCATTTTGTTCCTAATTTTCCATATTTGCATATTCCTTTAGCGTAGAATTTGCAAATGTGTTCCGGTTTTGCGTTTTTCAAGGTATTTATATCTGTGTCTGTCTTGTCTACCTCTTTATTGGAGCCATCTCCGCTTTTCGTCCCAATTCCTTCATTTATGCACTCTGTCTCACTGTTGCTCACATCGTTTATATTACCTGACTCTGCAATATTGCTGCTATTATGTACTACAATACCCTCTTCCTCCACATTACTGCTGCGGTTCTCTAAACTATCTGTTCCTGGGTTTTGGTCGTTAACCAATGTTGTCTTTTCCCAGTCTGCATATATCACTGGTAGCTTGTCTGTGAATGGTAATCTCTGTGACTCGGGAATGTTTTTCATCAGTTTAGTTATGTTCTCTAACATTAATCTGTCATCTTTGCAGACCCAGTAAATTCCTTGCCTTTTTGTGCATCCTGGAGATACTTCTGTACAGCCCAGGTGAAATCTCATGTTACAGATGCAACACGTTACGCCTACATTACGTTTTCCCAGTACTCCCGAGCACTCGCCACATCTCTCCATTTTCTGATGTATTGTTGTATTTGTGGTTTACTGTGTGGATCACTTGTTGATGTCAGTCCTTTTAACTCTTTATAAAGTTATATGTATATTTTTATATATTTAATATTTATAATACTATATGTATACCGTAGATTTGTAATATTATGTATGTTATTTTGTTCAAACTTTATGGCAGGTACTTAGCGTAGGGTAGCGAAGCTGGTCCCCGGTGCGGTACAGGTGACCTCTTGTCGTCCCAGGTTGATGTCACGAGTTTCCAGCTACTCGATTTATAACACTGATTTTTCTTTGCTTGTATTCTTACAAGGGATTTTCCGCCTAATTTCCGGCTTGCAATGGTATTCACTCACTTTATTGCTAATTATTAGATTCACATTTCCATAGTACACTATATGATTTCCGTATTTTATCCCTGTGGGACGTGCCCTGGGGTAGGCCTCGCGTGGCTTGTGGAAACAGCCTACTGATGCCGCCTCTTGCCACTATTCTATATTTCTAGCATTCTATATTTATAATATTCTATGCACGATTTTCCTTCACTTCCAACTTATATGTTGTTGTGGTACCCGTTCCACTTCACTGTTCCACGAATCACCGTTCACTATTTTTTTTCTCATACACGCACGTACACAAAGCCTCATGCACTGGCCCACACGTGGTCTCCCGTTTATTATCTATTTAACACAAAGTTCCGTTGATAATGAGTTTTCAAATTTTCCAGCGGGTCACTATGCACTTGTTATGCCTGTAATCGGTAATCCAAGGCTGTGGTCCTAAGAAATCCCGGTTAATGTCACGATTTTAACGGAGCGCGAGCGGTACGACTTCCCTCCCTCAACCTCCCACACGGGTCCTTTAACTCGAGGTGGCCTGGCTCCCTCTACATGTAGGGTGGCCTGGCTCCCTATACATGTAGGGGTGGCCTGGCTCCCTATATATGTAGGGGTGGCCTGGTTCCCTATACATGTAGGGGTGGCCTGGCTCCCTATACATGTAGCGGTGGCCTGGCTCCCTATGCATGTAGGGGTGGCCTGGCTCTCTATACTTGTTGGGTGTCCTGGCTCCCTATACATGTAGCGGTGGCCTGGCTCTCTATACATGTAGGGGTGGCCTGGCTCCCTATACTTGTAGGGTGGCCTGGCTCCCTATACATGTAGGGGTAGCCTGCCTCCCTATACATGTAGGGGTGGCCTGGCTCCCTATACATGTAGGGTGGCCTGGCTCCCTATACATGGAGGGTGGCCTGGCTCCCTATACATGTAGGGGTGGCCTGGCTCCCTAAACATGTTGGGGTGGCCTGGCCCCCTATACATGTTGGGGTGGCCTGGCTTCCTGTACATGTAAGGGTGGCCTGGCTCCCTATACATGTAGGGGTGAACTGGCTCCCTATACATGTAGGGGTGGCCTGGCTCCCTATACATGTAGGGTGGCCTGGCTCCCTATACATGGAGGGTGGCCTGGCTCCCTATACATGTAAGGTGGCCTGGCTCCCTATACTTGTAGGGTGTCCTGGCTCCCTATACATGTAGGGTGGCCTGGATCCCTATACATGTAGGGGTGGCCTGACTCCCTATACATGTAGGGGTGGCCTGGCTCCCTATATATGTTGGGGTGGCTTGGCTCCCTATACTTGTAGGGTGGCCTGGCTCCCTATACATGTAGGGGTGGCCTGGCTCCCTATACTTGAAGGGTGGCCTGGCTCCCTATACATGTAGGGGTGGCCTGGCTCCCTATACATGTAGGGGTGGCCTGGATCCCTATACATGTAGGATGGCCTGGCTCCCTATACATGTAGGGCTGGCCTGGCTCCCTATACATGTTAGGATGGACTGGCTCCCTATACATGTTGGGTGGCCTGGCTCCCTATACATGTAGGGGTGGCCTGACTCCCTATACATGTACAACCCGTCCTCACACAAGACAGCACATATATGACTTAATGCTTAAAGTCTATATGTTGAATGTGATTTAGTACATATGTGATATATTCCCAGTTACCTTTTTTACCAAGGCCCAAACTCTTCCTCACGTACCAATTTACGTCTCACAGTACCCGTCCATCAACGTAGATAGCAGAATAGTCGTGATTGGATCAATTATAACGAAAATTGTAGTTTTCAGGACCCATATGGGTTGTGAAATTTACCTACTATTGTCCATGCTCTTAGAATATTACAGATCTGCTACATCCTATTGAAGGCTCGTAGTTTTGTTTTGAGAAATATTAGTTGTTCTTAGTAAATTATAATAAGCACTATAAATTATTACATAGAATACAGTGCTTCACCAATCAATATTATATACCATAGTCTGTGCTTTAAAAATATTTAAAGAATGTTTTGTAGGAACGCTAACAGAAAACGATGTTACGTTGGAATGTTTATGGGGCAAACTACGGCAAACAAGATGGTATGGTGTCTACTATAGCAACTATAGGATGGGTATATTGTCCACTACCACCTGTTAGGTGGGTAAGGGGTCCAATACCACCCACAGGATGGGTATTGGGGGGTCACATCCACCCGCAGGATGGGTATGGGGATCACATCCACCCATAGAATGGGTATGGGGTCCAATAACACCCACTGAATGTGTATGGCGTCCATTGCCGCCCACAGGATGAGTATAGGGTCCAGTATCGCCCACAGGATTAGTATATAGGGTCCACTGCCGCCCACAGGGTCGGTAGGGGGTCCACTACCGCCCACTATCGCAGAGTGCACTCCTGGCATTGAACGCACATAGTAGTGACACCCATAAAATAGTCAGTGATATTCGAATGAATGTTTTAGCTGCTAAAGAAAACAGATTTGAAATTAAATTCCTATGGATACCATCACATGTTGGCATCTCGAGGCATGACACTGTTGATATGCTTGCAAAGACAGCCTGTAGAAAACCAGTGGTAGAAATTGATATGGGTGTTTCATTAGCAGTGACAAAGAGAATACTTAAACAAATATCTAATGAAGATCTCACCGACCTAACAAATTCACAAAGACCTGAAAGTTGTAGCATTAAATATTATGATAGATATCGTGAGGAGACATTCACATATGGGACTAATAGAACAAGAACCCAGCAATGTGATGTTATAGTGGCCAGAATTCGCCTGGGATATAGACGTATCTGGCAGCTTTCTCAAAACTCAAATGTCGAGTACCTAAATAAACATTTGATTTGACATTTGATTTGAGTACACAATGTGTCAACTTTGTGAAAGAGAAAACATGCACTCTCTTGAACATTATATTGTAGAATGTCCCATATTGACTGACTTTCGCCCTCCTGGGCTGAGGTATGCTGAATTGTGTAATTACTATATGAGTACTGGAACACTTGATGATATATTGGACTTGTATCCAAGATTGACCATGTAATGTATCATTTATACAATGTATGTATGTGATGTAACTATATAACCTGAGCTTGTAAAAGCACCTTAATCACCTTCAGTGATTAAGGTGATTAATCTCACCCTGTCAGAGTAAAAGAGACAAATGTATATGAATGCAAGTGTGTGTATATATATGCATGTATATATGTATATGTACGTATATATGTGTGAGTGTGTGTGTATGTATATGTATGTGTATAAAGTACATATGGAAGCTGATCAGAATTGCATTTCACCTTTGTAAATGCACATTCATGACACTTCGAACACTTTATGTAGGGCATACGTAAATCTGTGTATCTATGTATTTAGGTATGTAGGTTAGCTTAGCATTTTAAAAGTAACAAATGTTCCGAACAATAATGGAAACAGACCCAACTATGGGATGGGTTAACCCAAGTATGCGTTTCCAAAAGGGTTGCCCATGTTGGAAAAGACGAACGCCGAAAGAATATTGTTGAAAACATCTTGATGACTTATTAAACCAAAATTATTTATTAATCAGAAGAAAGACAAAAACGCGACCTATCTGTAAAACGTCTACCAGACAAATATTTTAAGTAAAACCGAAGATATTTGTAGTTGTATAAAAGGGGCAGTTTTCATCGCTCGTCGAGCTCGAAAACCGCAGCATTCATCTCAGAACCATGCCTATTTCACGCAGATTCCTTAATAAACGTAAGAGTTTTTATATGTCACAAGAAAGATAGAAATATAAGCTTCATTCTAAATACCTTACCATGGGTATATTTAAATTTAAAGCGAAGATAGATGTACTTTTGTAATAGCCGAGCTCCGACCCCGGACAGATCGATCGACCGAGCAACTCTCTCTCAGAACAATGTATATTTCACGTGAATTCGTTAATAAACATATATGTTTTATATGTCTCAAGAAAGGCAGACATATAAGCTTCACTTTAAACACTTTACCATAGACATATTTAAAGTTCTAATGAAGATACATGTATTTTAAAAATTACGGAGCTCCGACCCCGTACAGACTGAACGACAGAGCAACTCTCTCTCAGATCAATGTTTATTTCACGTAAATTCGTTAATAAACACAAATGTTATACATGTCTTAAGCAAGATAGAAATATGAGCTTCATTTTAAATACATTAAAATAGACATATTTATAGCTCAAGTGAAGATACATATGTTTTTATAGTAGCGCTCAGTAGCTTGTCGGGCATGTAGTGCAGACGCCTACCCACTTGCCGATATATTGTATAATTAACAAAGATACGCTAATAAAGCCTAAAGTCTTATATGCCTCCAGAAAGACCGATATATGAACATTATTATGATTGCACCAAATGAAATATATCATGTTCGAGGACAAAGATATATCAATTTTAAATTAAGTTTCGACTCTTGCTCGGGCGAGAGAGATGGGGCGACTCTCGCCCCATCTATTGGAGATTCTGTCCACTAAAGACCCAAAGCTACTCAAACCCTCTAGCATTATTTAAGTAATGAAGTAATATGGTATATTTACTCACTATAATGTGGGTGCTGAATGCAGAACATGAGAAAACATATTTACTCCAAACCAATATAATTTCATTATGAAATAAGTAAATAAGTAACATCAAAGGAAGTCGACGGTCCAAGCGTCAATGTTGTGGAGCGACTTATCCAAGATATATCGTTGTTTGGAAAGTGTTTGTTGGCATATCCAGTTGTCGCACTTCTCTGCACAAATTATCACAAATTTAAATTATAATGTTAACAAGTAGAATACGTATTTTTAATAAAATCTAACATAACTAGCCAGAAAACATTTAACATTTATTAAAAAATATATGTTTGGAAGTTAAATCGACTTCATAGGACAATAGTTTGTTATATATACTCGTTATTCGTTGACATGCGTTCGCTACTTAAACTACCTTGTACTGTACTTATGTAAAATCTCCCATGTCTCTTCACTCATCTCACCGAACCCTACAGGCTCTGTGATATATTGTTTAATTAAGATTCACAAATAAAGCTTATAATTGTATATGTTATCAAAAAGGCAGAGCTTAGTTTAGTTCATTTATTATGCACCCCATACCCATCCTATGGGCGATAGTGGAGTGTTACAGAGGCACATAATGGGCTCAGGGAATGAGCCCCACAATTCATATAGCCAAGCAAGTTATAATCTTGATAAGCTAGTTACAAAAGTCAATGCACATTGTCACATCAACAATGGGCTCGAGACCGACCACAAGTACAGTTTATAATTTAAGCAACTGACATATATGGAGGGCTATAGTGTCACAATTGATATGTTTATCCTACACATAACTCCCTCTCCCCCCATCCAATGGGCAGCGGTGGATAGGTCCTAGCAGTGGTAAGACCTAGCAGTGGTAACATCTAGAAGTCTGCTAACATTATTGGATGACCCATAGACGAGCGATTCATCAAAGTTTATACAATATTGTGAAATTGGGAGTCAGTGTAGTAACATAAATTGGTAAATCATAAATATTGTAAGTTAAGAATCTGATGCATGTGTGTGTGTTGGTGGGGGGGGGGGGTTATACCCTTGGTAAGCGAGAGTGGAAAGTAACGTTAGACGTTCTGCGGTCAATGTGGGGGGAGGGAGGGTGGGGGGGTCAAATCCACCCTCCAACATCTGGGCATAATACCACCAGCCTCCACAACACTCCATCAGCTGATGCTTGTAGATGCTTCATCTAACCTCACCTATGTCACACATTAACCTACAGTTCCAGTGATATTTAAACTCATCACAGTGGCGTCTCACCAATATAAACTGTATTGGATTTTGTCCCGAAATAGCTATATGCTGACTGGACGTGTATGTATGTATGTATGTATGTATGTATGTATGTATGTATGTATGTATGTATGTATGTATGTATGTATGTATGTATGTATGTATGCATGTATGCATGTATGTATGTATGTATGTATGTATGTATGTATGTATGTATGTATGTATGTATGTATGTATGTATGTATGTATGTATGTATGTATGTATGTATGTATGTATGTATGTATGTATGTATGTATGTATGTATGTATGTATGTATGTATGCATGTATGCATGCATGTATGCATGCATGTATGTATGTATGTATGTATGTATGTATGTATGTATGTATGTATGTATGTATGTATGCATGCATGTATGTATGCATGCATGTATGTATGTATGTATGTATGTATGTATGTATGTATGTATGTATGTATGTATGTATGTATGTATGTATGTATGTATGTATGTATGTATGCATGCATGCATGCATGCATGCATGCATGCATGCATGCATGTATGTATGTATGTATGTATGTATGTATGTATGCATGCATGCATGCATGCATGCATGTGTATGTATGTATGTATGTATGTATGTATGTATGTATGTATGTATGTATGTATGTATGTATGCATGTATGTATGCATGCATGTATGTATGCATGTATGTATGCATGTATGTATGTATGTATGTATGTATGTATGTATGTATGTATGTATGTATGTATGTATGTATGTATGTATGTATGTATGTATGTATGTATGTATGTATGTATGTATGTATGTATGTATATATGTATGTATGCATGTATGCATGCGTGTATGCATGTATTTATGTACGCGTGCATGTATGTATGTATGTATGTATGTATGTATGTATGTATGTATGTATGTATGTATGTATTCCCAATCACGTTAAAGACTCCTCCTCTATCATCCAATTTAAGAGAAAAACAACTATGTACTAAATAATCAACTCCTTGTAACTATAATTATGCTGACCTTCCTATATGTATTCAGACTGAGCCTACCATCATTATAGGTGATTATAACGCTAGGCATAGGAATATTGGTAATTCACAGTTCAGTAATGGTAACGGCAACCAACTGTTGTCACTATTAGGTAGGCACGATGATGCACAGATTGTGGGTGACCTTGAACCGACGCATATCTACGAAGGTATTCTTGATCTATGTCTCGGTTTCAACGTCTCCCACACCGTGTGCGCCTCGTCAATAGTGCCAGATATGGCGTCTGATCATCTGGCCATATTAGCCACTGTAAGCATTGGCAGCTCTATCCTCCCCGGCGGAATGTTCAAGCGGAAGAGGCTGGTTGTGCCCATCGATCAACGAGACAATTTTGTTGCTCATGTGCCAGAATGGTACAGTTCATCTGAGCCTTCATCAGTTGAAGATTTTAACAATGAGCTCACAGATACTATCGACCAGTTTATAGAATCACTTGATCCATCGTCCAGGCCACGTAACCCAAATTACACTGGTCATAGCACTTATGCTTATTATAATGATTCTAAATTGCATGCACTAAAACGCACTGCCAGAATAATTGGACTAGCTTATAGAAAGACCCGCACTGCTGAAATGCTTCGGCTCTTTCAAGCGGCTCTGGCTGAGGCCAGGGAACGTATGGTGGAGCTAAGGCAGACAGTTTGGAAACTTTTGTCCGTGGTCTCATTTCTCACACGCCACTAAGTCGGGCATGGAATGATATCAACAAGATCAAAGGGAAAAATGCTGCAGAGATCTCGTACCCTAATCCTCTGCACTCTGTAGGGGTGGCCTGACTCCCTATACATGTAGGGGTGGCCTGGCTCCCTATACATGTAGGGTGGCCTGGCTCCCTATACTTGTTGGGTGGCCTGGCACCCAATACATGTAGGGGAGGCCCTTTCTCCCTATACTTGTAGGGTGGCCAGGCTCCCTATACATATAGGGTGGCCTGGCTCCCAATATAAGTAGGGGTGGCCTGGCTCCCTATACATGTAGGGGTGGCCTGGCTCCCTATACATATAGGGTGGCCTAACTTCCTATACTTGTATCGTGGCCTGGCTCCCTATACATGTTGGGAGGGCCTGGCTCCCTATACATGTAGGGGTGGCCTGGCTCCCTATACATGTAGGGTGCCCTGGCTCCCTATACTTGTAGGGGTGGCCTGGCTCCCTATACATGTTGGGAGGGCCTGGCTCCCTATACATGTAGGGGTGGCCTGGCTGCCTATACATGTTAGGATGGCCTGGTTCCCTATGCATGTTGGGTGGCCTGGCTCCCTATACATGTTGGGTGGCCTGGCTCCCTATACGTGTAGGGGTGCCCTGGCTCCCTATACTTGTAGGGGTGGCCTAGCTCGCTATACATTTTGGAATGCCTGGCTCCCTATACATGTAGGGTTGGCCTTGCTCCCTATACATGTTAGGATGGCCTGGCTCCCTATACATTTTGGGTGGCCTGTCTCCCTATACATGTTGGGTGGCCTGACTCCCTATACATGTAGGTGTGGCCTGGCTCCTTATACATGTAGGTGTGGCCTGGCTCCTTATACATGTAGGGGTGGCATGGCTCCCTATACGAGTAGGGGTGGCCTGGCTCCCTCTACATGTAGGGTTGACTGGCTCCCTATACATTTAGGGGTGGCCTGGCTCCCTGTGGATGCTGGGGAGGCCTGGCTCTCTGTACATATAGGGATCACCTGGCTTCCTATACATGTAGGGGTGGCCTGGCTCCCTATACATGTAAAGGTGGCCTGGCTCCCTATACATGTAGGGTGGCCTGGCTCCCTATACATGTAAGGGTGGCCTGGCTCCCTGTACATGTAGGGTTGGCCTGGTTCCCTTTACATGTAGGGGTGGCCTGATTCCCCTATACATGTAAAGGTGGCCTGGCTCCCTGTACATGTAAGGGTGGCCTGGCTCCCTATACATGTTGGAAGATCTTGGCTCCCTATACATGTAGGGGTGGCCTGGCTCCCTATACATGTTGGGAGGGCCTGGCTCCCTATACATTTTGGGAAGGCCTGGCTCCCTATACATGTAGGGGTGGCCAGGCTCCCTATACATGTTGGGGTGGCCTGGCTCCCTATACATGTTGGGAGGGCCTGGCTCCTTATACTTCTAGGGTGGCCTGGCTCCCTATACATGTAGGGGTGGCCTGGCTCCCTGTACATGTTCGGAGGGCCTGGCTCCCTATACATGTATGGTGGCCTGGCTCCCTATACATGTAGGGGTGGCCTGGCTCCCTATACTAGTAGGGTGGATTGGCTCCCTAAACATGTAGGGTGGCCTGGCTCCCTATACATGTAGGGGTGGCCTGGCTCCCTATACTTGTAGGGTGGCCTGGCTCCCTATACATGTAGGGGTGGCCTGGCTCCCTATACATGTAAGGGTGGCCTGGCTTCCTATACATGTAGGGGTGGCCTGGCTCCCTATACATGTAGGGGTGGCCTGGCTCCCTATACTTGTATGGTGGCCTGGCTCCCTATACATGTTGGGAGGGCCTGGCTCCCTATATATGTAGGGAGGGCCTGGCTCCCTATACATGTAGGGGTGGCCTGGTTCCCTATACATGTAGGGTGGCCTGGCTCCCTATACATGTTGGGAGGGCCTGGCTCCCTATATATGTAGGGAGGGCCTGGCTCCCTATACTTGTAGGGGTGGCCTGGCTCCCTATACATGTTGGAGGGCCTGGCTCCCTATACATGAAGGGGTGGCCTGGCTCCCTATACATGTTAGGATGGCCTGGCTCCCTATACATGTTGGGTTGCCTGGCTCCCTGTACATGTGGGTGGCCTGGCTCCCTATACATGTAGGTGTGGCCTGGCTCCTTATACATGTAGGTGTGGCCTGGCTCCCTATACATGTAGGTGTGGCCTGGCTCCCTATACATGTAGGTGTGGCCTGGCTCCCTGTACATGTAGGGGTGGCCTGGCTCCTTATACATGTAGAGGTGGCATGGCTCCCTATACATGTAGGTGTGGCCTGGCTCCCTGTACATGTAGGGGTGCCCTGTCTCCCTGTACATGTAGAGGTAGCCTGGCTCCCTATACATGTTGGGGTTGCCTGGCTCCCTATACATGTAGGGGTGGCCTGGCTCCCTATACATGTTGGGGTGGCCTGGCTCCCTATACATGTCGGGGGTGGCCTGGCTCCCTGTACATATAGTGGTGCCCTGCTCCCTGTACATATAGGGGTGGCCTCGCTCCCTATACATGTAGGGGTGGCCTCGCTCCCTGTCCATGTTGGGGTTGCCTGGCTCCCTGTACATGTAGGGGTGGCCTGGCTCCCTATACATTTAGGGAGGGCCTGGCTCCCTATACATGTAGGGAGGGCCTGGCTCCTTATACATGTAGGGGTGGCCTCGCTCCCTGTCCATGTTGGGGTGGCCTGGCTCCCTTTACATGTAGGTGTGGCCTGGCTTCCTGTACATGTAGGGGTGACTTGGCTCCCTATACATGTTGGGGTGGCTTGGCTCCCTGTACATGTAGGGGTCGCCTGGCTCCCTATACATGTAGGGTGGCCTGGCTCCCTATACATGTAGGGGATGGTCTGGCTCTCTATACATGTAGGGCTGGCCTGGCTCCCATTACATGTAGGGAGGGCCTGGCTCCCTATACATGTTGGAGGGGCCTGGCTCCCTATACATGTAGAAGGAGCCTGGCTCTCTATACATGTAGGAGGGGCCTGGCTCCCTATACATGTAGAAGGAGCCTGGCTCTCTATACATGTAGGAGGGGCCTGGCTCCCTATACATGTAGGAGGGGCCTGGCTCTCTATACATGTAGGAGGGGCCTGGCTCCCTATACATGTAGGAGGGGCCTGGCTCCCTATACATGTAGAAGGAGCCTGGCTCTCTATACATGTAGGAGGGGCTTGGCTCCTTATACAGTAGGAGGGGCCTGGCTCCCTATACATGTAGAAGGAGCCTGGCTCTCTATACATGTAGGAGGGGCTTGGCTCCTATACATTTAGGAATTGCTTGGCTCCCTATTCACATGAAGGTCACTACACTGTACAAGACTGTCGACCATCACCACAACAACGTCACTACACTGTACAAGACTGTCGACCATCACCACAACAACGTCACTACACTGTACAAGACTGTCGACCATCACCACAACAACGTCACTACACTGTACAAGACTGTCGACCATCACCACAACAACGTCACTACACTGAACAAGACTGTCGACCATCACCACAACAACGTCACTACACTGTACAAGACTGTCGACCATCACCACAACAACGTCACTACACTGAACAAGACTGTCGACCATCACCACAACAACGTCACTACACTGTACAAGACTGTCGACCATCACCACAACAACGTCACTACACTGTACAAGACTGTCGACCATCACCACAACAACGTCACTACACTGTACAAGACTGTCGACCATCATCACAACAACGTCACTACACTGTACAACACTGTCGACCATCACCACAACAACGTCACTACACTGTACAAGACTGTCGACCATCACCACAACAACGTCACTACACTGAACAAGACTGTCGACCATCACCACAACAACGTCACTACACTGAACAAGACTGTCGACCATCACCACAACAACGTCACTACACTGTACAAGACTGTCGACCATCACCACAACAACGTCACTACACTGAACAAGACTGTCGACCATCACCACAACAACGTCACTACACTGTACAAGACTGTCGACCATCACCACAACAACGTCACTACACTGTACAA
>WNGS01003616.1:7579-22590 GCA_020271785.1 Procambarus virginalis
TTTTTATTTTTATTTTTACATGCAAAGCATGCAATTTAAATACAATAAAAACAACACAGAATACAGAACAGAACAAATAGAACAATAGACCACCGCCAGAAGGGCCGACAGCACTCACAACAAACCACAACACGATAAATGCATAAAAAAAATAAACATACAAGAAGGCACAAAGCATAATACATTGGCAAACAAGCAATCACAGTAACATCACAAAACAAAGCCTACATAAAACAAAACAGACAACAAAGGCAAAACAGGGAACATAACAGTACAATCACAATACATACAAAACAAAACATAAATAACAAACACGGACAACAGGTAAAGCACGCCATAACAAACGGAAGGCAAACAAATGGCAAAACCGAACAAAAAAAACACTCGCCAACAGCCTGAAGGGCACACAATATTGCATAAACAAGCGCATGCGACATCCACAACCGAGCACACAAACGCACAGGAACCGCACACCCATCCACCAGCCATACACAGAAAACCCAGAACACACACCGGAGCACGCAGGAACCGGGAAAAAACCCCAACCCACCCACCCACACACACACCCTACCTGCACCCCACAACCATGCACACAACAGGAAACACAGAATATACAGAAATCATTTGCGAGGAACAGAGTGAGAAACGTACTTCTCCGGGAAGGAATCATAAGGATATTTTGCCTTGTAAGCTTCCCAGACTAGATCATCATGGTCGGTAGGGTTTGTGACCCCCTCGACCGCTGGGGTATCATAAACTCAGGAACGACGATATCGGGCGGCGTCGGCCAACGCCCGAGGTCACTGACGCACTTCGCATAACGAGGTCGGGGAGCGCCATCCACACCCTTCGAGGAGGCAGACGACACTGGAGAAGCAGACGAGGGTCGCCGAGACTGCCACACCATTGCACACACAGAGGGCTCAACAGAGGGCACCACCACAGGGGCAACAGCGGCCACGGGCTCACCACTAGACGACTGCAGGGAACCACGGCGGGACGCATCTTTTCTCAAAGTCATCACCAGGCCACGCCCAGCACCAGCATCCGCACCACCCCCGGCACCGGAAGCCACCACACCCCACTGCGGAGAGCCCCCGGGCGGGGAGGAACAGGAGGCACACCCGAGACACAGGCACAAGCCCCAGCAGGCACATGTACCTCCGCCACCACCAACCGTGGAGACAACGACCCATCTAGAGCCACGCCGTCAACACCAGAAGACCCACAGTCACTGAATTCCTCAACATCAGCCCAGGCAGTAGACGAACGCCTGGAACGTTTGGGCTCCGGCCGGAGATCGTCAGAGCCGGAAGCAGATCCAGAAGTACCGGCACCACAAGCCGGACGAAACGACGCCCGATGCAGAACGGCAGCAGCCTCAACCACAGGAGGAACCGGACCACACACAACAGGAGGCTCTGCAGCCACCCCAGCACCCAGCACAGTAGGGACCCGAGGTGAGGATGCAGGGCCAGGGTCAGCAGCCGAAGACGAGGGACCAGACGGCGACGCCTCATAGGGAGTACCAGGAAGGTCCACGGGAGCTGCAGGGCCAGAGACATGGTCAGGAGGAACATCCGACGGCACCGCAACACCCGGAGGAGGGTCTGCGACAACCAGGGGAACTTCGGGTGACGCTGGGGAAGCCTCAGCAGCGAACGGGACGCTCACCTCCTCACCCCTGGAGTCCTCCCCCAGAGGGAGCGGCGGGAAATCCTCTTCACGGAACAAGTTCACGGGAGCGACCGGATCAGCAGTACACCCGGCAGCCTGATGCCCCAACAAACCACACCGGAAGCAAGTACGGGGTTGTCGGGCATAAAACACCCGCACGTAGTGTCCCAACAGCCGGACAGAGGACGGAATGTCCGACTTCAGTCGCATCCCGAGGGTCCGAATGTTGGTCTTTACTCCCGAATACGTGCCGGACGAAAGCGAGTTCATCTGCACACTGATAACGGAGCCGTACCTCTGGAAGAAACGCCGGAGGAGGGTCTCAGGAAACTCCATGGGGGCGCCATGAACACTGACGTACGTCACAGCTCCACTACGGTCCGAAAGTGTCACAGACCCGGAGCCTTCCTGCAGCTGCAGAGTACGGCCCTCGTACCTCCGAAGAAAAGCACGGTACCCTGCCTCACCCACAAACTTGATGATGACATGGTGAGCAGACACCATCTCAACACCATAAACGTCCCAAACCGGGACTCGAAGCATGTCACTCAACACCACGTCCACCAGCGGGTAACCAGCACGGCCAGTAAACTCCAATCCGATGGAGTTTAACCGCACGACAGCGGGAAGAGGGCCGCCCATCGCAAAACACGCCACGTCCCCACCACCAGGAACAGCAGGGAGGGTAGACACCCCCACACCCTCTGCCGGCGAAAACGACAACTACCCCAAACTGCCGGAGCGGTCAAGTGACACGTCCTCACTCAACAGCAGCGCAGGTGGAACACCTCACCCTGGTAGATAGTACCTTTTGACATCCTGACCCCTGCATACCCCACCAAGAAACTAATCACAAACAACCCTCATGCTCAGCTTGCTGCTAATTAAGCACCATAGAACACATTCACAATATACAAGCTGAAAACAACATTGCACAGACCATATACACTGACGGATCACTCAATACAGCTACAGGGAGGGCAGGATGTGCTGTTATTGCTCATCAGCCCGATGGCAGCACAATTCAAAGAAATATCCGAATTAGTAACTGGGCGTCCAAAATGCAAACCGAGTTGGTAGCGATACTGGTAGCACTCGAAATTATTGACAACACTAAAGTAGACAGCTTAATTATTTCTGACTCCCTTTCCTCACTACGAGCAATAAACAGTTTGCAGTCAAGTAATAACATGCTTGTCTTGGAAGCTAAACGTAGATATATAAGACTACTTAGTAAGAGGGTAAATATAAAAATGTTGTGGATTCCTTCTCACATTGGCATGCAGGAACATGACAAAGTTGACGCCCTTGCTAAGGCTGCAGTAAATAAAGACAGTATTGAACGGAATCTTGAGTTATCAAATAGGTCCCTTAAAAGTGACATTAGACGAGAACTCCTGGATGAATTTGAAGTAGAACTGTGCAAACTGGAACTAGCAGGTCCATTGTTCATCATAATGAAATGTGTGAAGTAAAACATGTGTATGGGGCAAGTAACAAAGTCAGTAGACTAACAGATGTTGTCACAGCTCGTATAAGACTTGGCTACAAGTATCTCTTGCAGTTCGGCTTGTATAGGGATCTAGACGAAGTGTAAAGTGTGTTGACAAAGACAGGGACACACAATCGAACACTATACCTTGGATTGTAGTAAAATTGAGCCATTTAGAGATAAATCTAAGCTCACTCTGTATGATATGGCAACCTATCTTATTACTATAGATAAACTACCTGAAGTCCTTGCACTGTATCCACATTTTGCTTCCAGTAGATGAACGACATATGAGATTCAGAAACAAGTAGTGTGTTGTGAGGACTAATAATAAATAGAAGCTCCCCTATGACTCTGCAATATCCCCATTGGTCAGACTATTATGTATTAGCGATAAGACCTACCATTAATGTATGATGACTTACAGTAAATATGTAGCTCTTGTAATAGCACTTTCTCTGTAACTAGCTGACATTGTAACTATAAGGTGTGAAGGATAGATGAAATTTTTTATGTAATAATCTAAGATGAGGTCTGATAAAGACCTTTTGTGCCCTCTGTAATGCTTTTGCGCTACCGCTCACAGGTTGAGTATGGGGTGCACAATAAACTAGCCGCCTTCGGCGGCAACAATAAAAAAATCGGCGAACTTCACAACTACTCTGTCTTCACGAACAACCTGTAGACCGACGAGTTCTTCCACTTTCACGCCCAGGTGGACCCTGAGCAGCCGTGGAGTGCGGACGTGTCCCTCCGTGACTGCTGGGGTTGTTAGCTGTTTGGTCGCCAGGTGGTGGGGCGTCGCTGCCCCCCCAGTGTTGTTGCCTGGCTGGCTGCGTGCTGACGTGGCGGTACTGACATGGGGGGCCTTCAACTTCCTCCTGTTCTGCGTCAGAATTCCGTGGGTCTGGAGTTCTCTGGTAAGGCTGGTTATCCAGCCGTTGAGCTAGTGATGTGTGACATGCTTCGTGTCCCCGTGGAGGCTGTCTACGGAGTTGAGCTTGTTACGACTCACCGAGTGATTGTCAAGTTCATGAGGGAAGAGGAGTATCGGGACTTCCTCCGTCGGTACGAAGGGCGTTCGTTGCCGATGCCGGATGGCGCAGGCTCTGTTGCAGTCTCGGATCGCAGTGGTGCCCTGACTTATGTCAGTGTGCACGGTGCGCCCCTGGAGTTCCCTGAAGACCTTCTCCGGCGCTTCTTCGGGAGGTATGGTACTGTCATCAGTGTGCAGGTGAACACGCTTTCCTCGGGAAGTATGCTGGTAAGAGGACGAACATCCGTACCTTAGGTATGCGCCTGCGGTCGGATATCCCATCTTCTGTCCGGCTGCTGGGTTACTACGTTCGGGTGTATTATGCCCGGCAGCCCCGTACCTGTTTCTGATGTGGCCAGTTAGGGCATCAGGCTGCTGGGTGCTCTGAGACCCCTGCTGCACCTGTCAACTTGTTCCGGGAAGAGGATTTCCCGCCGCTCCCTCAGGGCGTGGATTCCGGAGATGAGGAGGGGCAGGTCCCGTTCGCTGCTGACGCGGCCCCCCCTGCATCACCCGACATGGCCCCGGTGGTTGCTGTCCCTCCTCCGGGTGTTCCAGTGGCTCCTGTCGCTGGTCAATTTGCTGTGCCAGTTGTTCCCGAGGATCTTCCAGATGGACTCTGCGAGTCGTCTTCATCTGCCTCGTCTCCAGCTGATGCGCCTGGTCCTGCACCCTCGCCAGGTGTTACGGCTGTGCTGGGTGTTGGGAGGGCTGCAGAGCGTCCTGTTGTGAGCGGCCCGGTTCCCCCTGTGGTTGAGGCTGCTGCCGTATTGTGACGGGCGTCGGTTCGCCCGGTTTGTGGGGCCCATGGTTCTGGGTCCGCCTCCGGCTGTGAGGATGTGCGGCCAGTGCCCAAGCGTTCCAGGCGTTCTTCTACTGCTTGGGCTGATGTGGAGGACTTCGACGCAGGTGGTGCTTTGGGCGATAATGTGGCGGTTCCGGGTGCTTCGCGCTCTACGTCACTGGTGGTTGCTGACGTCCATGTGTCTGCTGTTGACGATGGTTGTGCGTCTGATTTACCTCCTGTTATTTCTCCTGCAGAAGGTTCTCCGCAGTGGAAGGTGGTTGCTCCTACAGACGTGGGTGGTGAGGGTTCTGGTGCGAGCCGAGGCGTCAAGCTGGTGCTGAAGAAGGATGCCAAGCGTGGGGTGTCCCTGCAGGTTCAACGTCCGGTGGTTGGCGCGGGGCCCTGTGAGGCAGCCGAGGAGGCTCCCAGTGCGCTGCCCATTGCCCGGCCTCGTGGAAAGGAGCCTTTCCCTCTCATCTTGGCCTCTGGAGTGGCGTGTGATGATAAGAATCCTTTGCGGTTTGAAATTGTTGAACGCGTGCGTCCTGTTCCGTGGTGCCCTTATTCCATCTGGGTTCAGCGGGCTCGGTGTTTTATTGTGGGTGTGCCGGAGTTGATGCCTGATCCTCGTACGGTTCAAAATGAACCTGTTTCGGAGGACATCATGTTACTTTGGGAGGCATATTGTGTTCGATTCCCGGCGGCGGAGTGGCCGGATAAGTATGAGAAACTTGAGTAGTCTGTGTGCTTGCTGTGTGCTTGGACCTGTGGTTTGTTTTGCAATGTGTTGTACCCATTGTGCGCCCTTCAGGCCGGTGTTATGTTTGTTCTCATAACCGTTGTTTTGTTGTATTTCTTGTATTTCTGGTTTTGCTGTTTCTTTTTCCTGTGTTTCATTATGTTGTGTTCTTGTTGTCGGCCCTTCCGGCCGGTATTTAGTGTCTTTGTATAAATTTGTGTTGATTTGTTTTGTGCTGAAGTGTCTTGTTATGTTTCTTGATGTACTTTATGTTGTGTTTTATTCTCGGTCCTTCAGGCCAGTGCATGTGTGTTGTTACTTGTACCTGTTTTGTTTTCTCGTGTGCGTGTTTTGCTTGTTTATTATTATTGTTTATTTTAGCCTCGCCCTTTGTTACGGGGCGGTTGGTGTGGTGTGTGGGTTTTTATTCCTGTATTGTTTCTGTGCTGTACGTTTGACCTGGTGTTTTCATATTGCTTTACCTGTTGTACGTGTTTGTTCTTTATGTTTTGTTTGGAATTTATTGTGTTTGTCCGGTTATGTTTCCTGTTATGCCTCTTGATGTATGTTTTGTTTTATGAAGGTTGTGTTTTGTGACGTTACTGTGATTGCTAGTTTGCCATTGTATTATGTTTTGTGCCTTGATGTATACTGTATTTTTCTATGCATTTATCGTGTTTGTTTTGTTGTGCTATGCTGTTGGCCCTTCTGGCCGGTGGTCTATTGTTTTATTTTGTTCTGTTATGTATTGTTTTTATTGTATTTAAATTGCATGCTTTGCATGTAAAATTAAAAAAAAAAAAACTTTCACGCCCATAACTGCAAACAGTTATGGGCTGACGACGCCAATATCCACTCGACAGGTAAATGTCAGCCCATGCGAGTCGTGCCTCCTGAGTGGCGGCACGTAAGACCCCATACTGAGACTGAAAAATAGTCACCCCGCAGTGGCAAATAACCACCCGACAGGGCAACCAACAATCGCCCAATGTAAACACCAGCAGGGAGACCAGGGAAACGTCCGACCCGGCTGGTGGGTGCCACCACACTCCATATCGTTTGTCTGGCATAATTGGACAGGAATGCGTTCACGTGCGTCGGGTACAATGTAAACACAACACTTCCTCCTATTTAGATAGTACCTATTGTGACGATCGTAGTCAGAATTCGTACGTTCTTAGCATTTAGTAGTATACTGACTATTATGGAATTCTTTTAAAATA
This sequence comes from Procambarus virginalis, assembly GCA_020271785.1. Classification (NCBI taxonomy): domain Eukaryota; kingdom Metazoa; phylum Arthropoda; class Malacostraca; order Decapoda; family Cambaridae; genus Procambarus; species Procambarus virginalis. Next base: position 14,534 of record WNGS01003616.1, read on the forward strand.
AGTGAAGCTAAAAGACTAACTTAAATATTACTAGGCCTAGTATAGCACACATATGTACGTCAGACGTCATTTATTAGGCCTAGGGAGATTCGGTTAGGCTAGTTTTATTGTCAAAGCAATACAAGTAAAAAATAGTTTTCGTATGCAGGCGATGAGTCACAATAACGTGGCTAAAGTATGTTGACCAAATAGTTTTCGGTTTGTCCAACTCAATAGTTAAGATTTCTATGGACTAATTTCGTTGTACTTCGGCATATATACAATGTGTCCTCATCGTTACTATAAGTACTATCAAAATAGGAGGATGGGCTGTAAGTTTCGAGATTCGTACCAGTAAAAATTCATCCCTGTTTACTTTTTAATATAAACAATTAAATATTATATATATCTTTAAAGAACTAGAAATATTATAATTATTAACATTTAGTGATGTAATACTAACTTTTCCTGCCACGATCACCCCCACTCACAAGCCATCATCTCCCTTTCCCCCATCCTCTCTCCCCTCCCCCCATCCTCTCTCCCTTCCCCCCATCCTCTCTCCCTTCCCCCCATCCTCTCTCCCTTCCCCCCATCCTCTCTCCCTTCCCCCAGGTCCATCATCCTCTTGCACACGTGCCGGAGCTGCGCTCTGGCGAGGTCCGGCAGCTCTGCACCACTTCTTGTTACTACTGTTCGACTTAGACTTGCCTATAAGTATCTCTGGAATTTTCATTACCTGCTGATATTAATTCAAATGATGTAACCTGACTACTGTAAACTGTGTCAACAATTTTTTCTTTATAAACAAAATACATGACAAGGAAAGCATTACAAACATTAAGGCACCGAAGCACCAAAAGAAAAACCTTACACCAACACCAGCACACACCACCCACAACATAACACCAATTGACATGCAAGCAACAAAGAACAAATACAATACAAATGATACACCAAAAGCTGAACATACGTGAGCACAATAAAAAACAGTGGACAATTTTCAGCGCAAAACGTAAATGAGAATTCATGAAACAAGCATAATGCATTAGAAAACACAATAATAAACTACATACCCCGTATGAGGCGCGCCAAGTTACTTACATTAAAAACCACACAAAGGCGAAAAATTAAACATTTGAAGCAAAGGTACAAAGTAAAAATTTCAATACACACACAACTCATGAAACCCCCGGCACACACAGTACAGAAGCACGCGATCGTTCGACCGGAACACACAGGAACTGTGAAACAAACAGCAACCACAACCCAGACACACATGAAAAAAATACCGAACACACAGGACCCAGCAAAAAAAAAAAAAAAAAACACACACACACACAGAAGCACACACACACAGAACATCATTAGAACAACACAGAAGGTGTTTGCAGTTGCAGGTGTTGTTCTTAACAAACAACACAGAATCATCGATAGATACAGTGACAACAGCGGCTTGACATCTGCAAGGCACTACACATCAAGAAGTCAACACCAGCAATCAACAGCCAATTAACGTACAACTATATTCTACCCACTTCAAGACTCCGCTCCAATATAGAAACATCAAGAAATATGGGCCAATAGGCCTTCTGCAGTTCTATTGGGACCCGACTTTCTACTTCTACAAATCTATACCCCCGTTTTCCATGTTCTGTGTTTCACCCCACTAATGTATTACATCACCTCACCCAAATGCAGGTATAAGAGCCAATGTTTGTTTCATAAAAGCATAGTTGTGTAGATAAACTAAAAGTCTTTGAAAATGTAATAAGTTTTACGAAACGCGCTCAAGTGTCGCGTCAGACTAGAAATAAAGAATGAATTTGGAGAATTGGTTTTTAATTTACCGTCATCAGTAAAAAGAAACATAAGGAAAATTGAGAAAATTCGTGTTAGAATTATTAATCTTACTTTTTCGGTCATATTTAATAACATATGTCTACACGAAAGCTGCTACCAATATATATATATATATATATATATATATANATGTTCAAGGAAATCACCTTAGCATGATGAATCAATAAGAAAATCAGTTGAAGTCATGATGAGGATTAGAACCTGCGCACTAGTTAATGTGATTTGTTTGTGGTCCTGAATTGAAGCGTTGTATGTAGAACTGCTAGACCACATTCAGAGTGCATGCGGGCGATGCATGAAATCCTGATTAGGCTTCAATGGAAGCCTCATGCCCCTTTGAGGATTCAGTTGAAGCCCCGGTTGTATATCGTGGCCGAGTTAGTTAGGGCGTAATCAGATTACTGATGTTTCACTGCTTGTAATGATATGTAGGTTTCCTCTGCTAGTACTGTACTAGCAGGTTTCTTTTACAAGAAAGATCAATGTAGGTCTCTACTATCAGTAATGTTATCATATATTAATACTGCTAATAAGGTTACTGTTCATTACTAAGTATATAATAGGTAATACTAAGAGAATCGTTACTTAGGTAATGCTAAGAGAAATGTTACATCAGGTTATATTAATAGAAATGTTACTTCTGGTTAATATTAATAGAAATGTTACTTCTAATGAATAAAACATAAATGTTATTATTTTATCATCCCATTGATTGGTCTTCCTCCAAAATAATCTTTCCTGCCTCTACTCTACACAGACGCCGTCTTGTGGAATCGGCTCTATTACACAATGTACCCAACATGAACTTGAGTCCTGACTTTGTTGCTGTGGACTCTTCCCGTTCACAGTATATACTCAAATGCTCTAATCTTTCTAACAAACGTGACCTAACATAAGCCTACCCCTTCTATTTCCTTTCTTTCTCTCTTCTCCTACGCTCCCTTGCTATCCTCTTCTTATTCCCATCTCCTTCTCTTTCGGTGGTTATAATAGGAGCTGCCTTGTATGGGCCAATAGGCCTTCTGCAGCTCTTATTACTATTACTATCCCCTCTACTACATCTTCCTTTGCTCCTCAGCTCTCTCTTGCTTATTTATTGTCTGTCTCTACTTCCTCATCACAATCGACTTGAGAATGGTCCAGAACGGACCGAAACGTCGTCGTCCCTTCACCTTCTAGTGTGTGGTCTGGTCAACAAAATGTTACTTCAGGTTAATATCGACATAAATGTTACTTCAGGTTAATATAAATAATCAGTTGTTACTGCAATTACTATGTTACATAAACTCAGGGAAATACTTCAAAATGGTGCCTCAGCTTTTTGCTGTCAAATAATTTTCCAGCAGGCTGCTCTGAAGGTACTCACTCTACTGTACATTCTGAAGTACTCTACTGTACGTAAAACTCTTTACTCTGAACAATATTAAGAAATTTATTTTAAGGATGCTACGGTACCTGAAAATTCTGTGGAAATATTCTTAATGGACTATATGCACCGTAAGTGATGAGTTTCAGCAGGAGGGTGTGCAAGCGTCCTCACAGTCGGCGGCTTCCCTGACACTGAAGTGTTTATGTATAGCAGCAAACCTCATCCCCCCCCCCTCTCCCCCCCCTCCCTACCCCCCAACCGTCAACTTGTTGCAGTGAGAACATTAGCGATCATTGAAACAGGTTTTCACTTACACTTCAGTTCTGAAGTTCCAGTAGCTAATACGAAGCATTCGCCTACAGGAATATTGTGAATTCTACAAAACAACATTATCCTACAGTCAAAGTTATTTGATACAAGCACTCCGTACACATTACTCCTTCAACATTACTAACGTTTACTACTCTGCTCTCGTCCTCCTCTTTCCTGTGCCGAGAAACCAGATTATCAAAGACAAAATGAAAACTACACTAGTAATTCCATCTGTCATCATACTATCATGCAACTAGAGCCACACATCTATAGATCATCCAATAAAATCAGCAGACTCCTAGATGTTACCAAGGGATGCAGTGCCAATTTTATAGGTGCCGGAGCCTTGATGGGCCTGACAAAAGCCTGTCATTCCTATTCTGTTTCTGTATATGTTACACGAGTAAGTATTTCGTGTTTGTACTCACTAATTATCATAAAATATAATTATCAAACAAATAAAGGTAAAACATCGATCATGTATTTATCAATTTAGCTAGTTAAACACTTAGAAACAAAAAACAAACACAAAATACAACCAGTGAGAGTTTCACAAATGTTTCCACAATGGATCAGTGTGAGATGTTTTCGTGGGTCTGAGGCTACTCTTGTCCTGGTGTCATCTGCCGGTCTGTGGTACCCCAGCCATCACATGGCATATGACTCAGGAGTCCATTGAACGAGAGAAGGTCCATGTAGTTTAACATCGTGCTGATACTGTATACAACATGTTTAACATGTAGTTTAAATCGGCTAATACACGATTTACAAGAGTTCTTGAGTGTGTTGTTGTTATTATCAGTTCATGTGACTGAATCCTCTCTCACACTCAGCATTACTAATGGGAATAACTTGTAAACAGATCAGTAATGGATGTGAATCTTGGTGGATGCGGCGTCCAAGATCCTCCACATAGTCTCTAAAGGCATTTAGTGCAGAGTAAAAAGAAAGATTCAACCTCTTACAGAGAGATAATATTTCAGCTTCTTCATAATTAGGTGATATTTCATCAGGCCAGTAGTCTTTTTCAAGGACACATTTCACTTAGCAGTGATTTATACATACTTTGAGGTTCAGAAGTTAAAGAGCCTTTCATGGATGTTATCGTGAACATACGGTGCTGAAAATTGTTCACAAGACTGGTAAGAAACTGTTGATAATTTTATTATGATAATTCCTCCAAACTTTCCCTTTTCAATTGCCTTTTGAGCTTCTAAAGTTCCAGTGCCAGGTTTCTCTTTTAGTCCATGCAATGTCCTTATGCTCCGTTGAATCAGTTTGTCTACTACATAATCGAAGTGGAGCGTTTCTGTAGACACTCTGACAGTAAACCAATGTATACAGCGTGTCATATATTAGAGCTAAATCAATAGAAACTGTTCTGAAGTTAGCTTATTTAACAGACCTTCATAAGTTTTTCTGACACTTCCAAATCTTGTTTCATCTTTCACTGCTTTTTCAAAATAAACCAAAGTGATTCAAAATTTGTCCACACTGCTGAAACTGTTCCAAACGAGCTGGCCACCCACCTGGTGCTCAGAACACGGCCTCTGGCCACCCACCTGGTGCTCAGAACACGGCCTCTGGCCACCCACTGTTGCTCAGAACACAGCCTCTGGCCACCCACCTAGTGCTCAGAACACAGTCTCTGGCCACCACCTGGTGCTCAGAACACAGCCTCTGGCCACTCACCTGGTGCTCAGAACACGGCCTCTGGCCACCCACCTGGTGCTCAGAACACAGCCTCTGGCCACCCACCTGGTGCTCAGAACACGGCCTCTGGCCACCCACCTGGTGCTCAGAACACAGCCTCTGGCCACTCACCTGGTGCTCAGAACACGGCCTCTGGCCACCCACCTGGTGCTCAGAACACAGCCTCTGGCCACTCACCTGGTGCTCAGAACACAGCCTCTGGCCACTCACCTGGTGCTCAGAACACAGCCTCTGGCCACTCACCTGGTGCTCAGAACACGGCCTATTTTGCAAATCTGTTGTTCAAGTTCAGATAGTTCCTTTTGATTTAGAGGTGATCTACTGTAAACTGGTGAACTACTGTAAACAATTTGGCCATAAATGCTTGAAAATTATTAATCCCATGAACTTCCATAAGTCATCAACCCATGATAATTGAGACAGCTCCTTTAGATGCCTAGCAATAGTTGCTGCTTTTTGGTCAGGTAGTTCAATTAGGTCTAAGAACATGAAATGGGGATTACCTTCCTTATCACTTTCACATTACAAGTAAACTATCAAGGTTGTTTTAATGCTCAGCTTGTTGATTCGTCAATGAGAACTCAATTTTGCCATTTATCTGCTTGATATGTTGGCAAATGTTCATAATAGTAATAATAATGGCTATGTGATTATTATCTCTGTGGCACTAGGCGGGAAAGCAGTCCTATTCCAATGTGAACACCATTTTGCTTTTGTAGTTCCAGTAAGCCAAAGGGATCAGTGTATGGTCTGTCATTCTGAGCTAATAATATGCAGAACGCAAAATTGAACCACTAGCTACATTTTCAACACGTAAAGCAGCAGTGTGAGCTTTCGATAGTTTATGATCACCAATTCTTTTTCTGAGACTTCAAGCATATACTTCGATCTGCTCCATAAAAGGATACCTGGAACATCTGTGACTCATTTGATAGTCTTAAACCCTTAGAAGTGAAAAGTGTTACATTGCTTATGTTTGCACATACTTTACACCCAAGTTTATCATCTCTGAAGTCTAACCATGGATAGCTTTCCTTTTTCCTTCCATATTTCTTCAGCCCAAACACCTGAACAAGGACAAAAGTTAGACTTCAGAGCACCATTACTTTCTGAATTGCACATGGATCCAGTTTGAAAATTTAAACTAGAAGCAGTCGAAACACACTTTTGCTACTTTCAGTGTTATCATTATCAGTCTCCCGTACATTATTCTTCTTACACTCTTCATTTTGTTCGCGACAGAAGGAAGTCAACATTGATTACTAAGAAACCATGACGGGGTTGTTTGTGATAAGAATCCTTCTGTGTTAGGAAGAAATCCAGGGACCACCAGCCACTTACTAATGCCACTGAAACACAGAAACAGAGTTGCCAGCTGAGTATTTCACACGACGATAGAACCATCCAAAAAACACTAAATTATGTAAAGTTGTGTGTAGCAGTTTCGTCTTTTACCTGCCTAGTATTTAATACTAAAATATACTATTGTATGAATAAAGAATACCTGTCTAATGAACTACTGCTAAAACCATGAACATATCGCTGAATATTTATATCCAAAGCAGTAGTTGGCAACTGTCTCATATTGTTTGTCATTTTTTTTATTTATAAAACAAAATACATTTCAAGGAAAGCATTACAATATAAAGGCACTGAAGCACCAAAAGAAAACCCTTACACCAGCACACACCACCCAGCAACATAACACCAATTGACATTCAAGCAACACAGAACAATACAATACAAATGTCACACCAAAAAGCTGAACACGTGAACACAGAATAAAAACACAGTGGACAATTGTCATAGAGCAAAACGTAAATGAGAACCCACGAACAAACAAGCCAATTACATTAGAACACACAATAAGAAACTGCAAACCCAGACGGGCACGTCAAGTTACATACATTAAAAAACCACACTAGGGCTTAAATAACATCGGATACAAAATAATAAAAAAATTCAATACATACACACAACCGACGGAACACCCGGCCACACAGTACGAAACACGCGATCGTTCGACCGAAACACAAGGAACCTGGAAACAAACGCAACCACAAGCCGACACACATGAAAGAAAATACCGGAACACGCAGACCCGTAAAAGGTAAGATACATAATAGATATTATATAATATTATTATATAGTATAATAATATATCATATATAGTGTCGTTCTTAGTGATATATGTCTTGCGCGTTCATGCAGCTTTCTCACACCATGTTAGACTAGTGCGCCCGTGCATGCGCCAGAATTTGATGAAAAACTGTACCCAAAATGGATCCATGAGTGTCGTCGGGGGTTGGTCAGTCAGAGCGAGTTAGTTAATAAGCGACCATGACTGACCAATCCTTATAGACGATCATTGGTGCGGTGGTCACTGTACTGAGTACGTTTAGGGGTGATCCTGCGACGGCATGGTTCAGAATCCTGGCGCGGTCAAATTTTTAGATTCCTTAGTGATATATATATATATATATATATATATATATATATATATATATATATATATATATATATTTCAAAATTTTTTTATTTTATTTTTGATCGGACAATTTGCATGAATTTTATACACCTGACTGCACATAAGCATATCTGTAAGGGTGCCAATTTTGGACAAAATTGGTTGATGTCAACCTCAGCCACGGATGGCAGCACCTTAGACTTCATTATTTTCAAAATTTTGAAATTCGTTTTTTTTAAATTTCAATAATTTGAATAACTTTGAATAACTTTTCCATTTTCATTTTAATTTACATGAAACATACACCTAATATGTAAAGTGTATGTCTCTACAATTGGTACATATGGTGTTTGC
>WNGS01003617.1:0-12500 GCA_020271785.1 Procambarus virginalis
GCAGATGAGGAGTTGACCCTGAGCAGCCGTGGAGTGCGGACGTGTCCTCCGTGACTGCTAGGGTAGTCAGCCGTTTGATCGCCAGGTGGCGGGGCGTAGCTGCCCCCCCCCCACCCCCAGTGTTGTTGCCTGCCTGGGAGTGCAGACGTGGCAGGTGTTGGGTTCACCATGGGTGGTCCCCTACCAGCATTAAGCGAGTGAACTCAGTAGACTGGAATTCTCTGGCCGTGCTGGGTATCCAGAGGTAGCGGAGGTGCTGTGCGACTTGCTGCATATCCCGGTGCTAGATGTTGACGGGATTGAGCTGGTGACTGCGCGTCGCGTTGTCATCAAGCTGGCGACGGAGGAGGTATATCGTGCCTTCCTCAGTCGTTACGAGGGCGCTCGCTGTCCTTGCCGGGAGGTACCGGCTCGTCGCCATATCAGACCGGAGTGGTGCGCTGAACTATGTCAGCGTGCATGGGGCGCCCCTGGAGTTTCCCGAAGAGCTTCTGCGGCGTTATTTCCAGCGATTTGGGCCCGTCGTCAGTGTGAGGGTAAACACGTTATCCTCCGGGAAGTACGCGGGAGGCGGACGAATATTCGCACCTTGGGCATGCGTCTGCGGTCGGACATTCCATCTTCGGTCCGGCTTCTGGGATGCTACATCCGGGTGTACTATGCCCGGCAGCCTCGGACCTGTTTCCGGTGTGGCTTGTTGGGGCATCAGGCTGCAGGGTGCGAGGCGGATCCGGTTGCACCTGTCACCTCTTTCGGGAAGAGGATTTCCCTCCGCTTCCCCTGGACGAGGACTTCGGGGATGCGGAGCCCGCCCGGCTCGCCCGTTGATGCGGCTCCCCCGGCGTCCCCTGACGTTTCGGATGTCGCGGACCTCCTCGGCCGCTGTTGCGATGAGATCGGTGGATTCCCCTGATCCTGTTAGTGTCCCTGTCCCTGCTGCTCCAGTGGCCCGTTGTATTGCGCCCTCCTCACGCATGCTCCCCTGTCTTCGATGCTGCGCCTGGCCCTGTCTCCTCACTCGGGTCCCGGATGCTGAAGTGGCTGTGGGGTCCCCGGTTGTGTGTGGTCCGGTTCCCCCTGCGGTGGAAGCTGCTGCAGTCGTGAGACGAGTACGCGCGGCTTGTGATGCCCGTGGGTGGGTCCGCTTCCGGTTCCGAAGATGTGCGCCCGGTGCCCAAGAGATCCAGGCGTTCGTCTACTGCATGGGCTGATGAGGTGGATTCTGGCGCTGATGGGTTATCAGGATTGAGGTAGTGGACGCTGACGTCCAATATCTGCTGATGCCGAGGGCTGTGTATATGATTCGCCTCCTGTGGCTTCTGTCGGCAGTTCCCCGCAGTGGGGGGTGGTTGCACCTCCAGTGGTGGTGAAGAGGGTGCTGGTGCAAGTCGGGACCTCGTGTTGGTTCTGAGGAAGGATGTTCGGGGTGAGGAGCCCCCACGAGTGTCCCGTCCGGTGGTTGCTGCGCAGCCCTGTGAGGCTGCCGCGGGTACGGGTGCGCTGCCCGTCGTTTGCGCCAAGCAGGAGGAGCCTGTCCCGTTCATATTAGCCAACGGCAAGCCGTATAATGCGAGTCCAACCCTGTAAAATTTACCTATACTGACCGGGTGGAGCCTGTTCAGTGGCGTCCCGCGACTGTCTGGGTTCCAGCATATAGGATATTTATGTCGGGTGTGCCGATTTCGATGCCCGATCCTCGGACGACCCTTCGTCACCCTATTTCGGAGGATATTATGGCGATATGGGAGGCGTATTGCGCTCTTTTCCGCTGCAGAGTGGCCGGAAAAGTATGCGCAGTCCTGATAATGCGATGTGGATGTCGGGTGTGTTTTGGATTTTAGTCTGTTATGTGAGGGTTGTTATGTGATGTATATTGTGTGCCCTCCGGCCGATGTTTTCTAATGTCCAGTTATTAAGCTCTGCCTTTCCCTGATCTATGTTGTTTTCATTGTATATGTGTGCTCTTTTTGATATGCCTTTTCATGATTTATGTTTCTGTCATTTGTTGTCTTATGTGCCCTTCTGGCTATGATGTTCGCTCTCTGTTCTTCATTTATTATGTTTATAATTTATTGTTCTTCTCTGCTTATTGTGTTTTGAGTAGTTGGGTCTCGGTCCTTCAGGCCGGTGTTTGTTTTGTTGTTGTGTCCCGTTTATCATTGTAATGTTTTGTTTATGTTTTTGTGCTGCACGTGTTTACCATTCGGCCTGTATTTTCCATACACCTTTGAGTTTGTTATGCTGTGCTGTCAGCCCTTCTGGCTGATGGGTTTGTTTCCCTTTGTTCTATGTGTTTTGTGCTGGTATATTGTTTTTTATTGTATTTAAATTGCATGTTTGCATGTAAAAATAAAAAAAAAAAAAAAAAAAAAAAAAAAAAAAGTGGCAGATGCTAATTTCCTTTAATAAAGTTACTAGTGCTTAATCACCCCCTGCCTGCAGACAGATACGATTAGTCCAACGAATTATGAAAGGTCAATTGACTTCCACTATGACAGGACAGTTAAGCCCTTGCGTTAATCAATCACTAAATTAACGACGGCTTGTTAATTCGCTAACACTACGTTTGTCGTCGTAACGACAATTCCTCCACTGCGGAACTCACTGTGACTGTGCAATTACACAAATTTACGTTCTTCACAATTTTTTTGTTTAATTTATTTTACATGCAGGCATGCAAGTATAAGGCAATAAATACAATAAAAATTACAGAAGAAACCAATTAAACAAAACAAAAAAAACACCGGCCAGAAGGACCGACAGCACAGTACAAAAAACAACCAACATCAATAAAACAAATAGCGCAAACAGGCAAACAAAACACAATAACACCATAAAACAAGATCATAATACACAAAGAAAGCATAGGACAACAAGAAAAAATATGTAAAATAATAAAATCATGAAACATACAACAATCCAAAAAACATAAACAAAACCCACAATGGTACAATAACAACACAAACAATAAACAAAACATGCACAACTACTCGCAGTACAAAAACCATAAGGAGAGGCACAAGCACAGAACGTAAGAGGGCAAACAGCATAGCCAGAGGGGCACATAATACAACAGAATCAAAGAAACAGATAATCATGAAATGGGATAGCCACACACTAATCACGTTAAAAACATAAGGATCACAATAAACAGGGACATTGAGAAACTAAACATTACACTGGCCTGAAGGGCGCACAATAAATACATCACATCAGAACATACCACAGTCCTATACATACACGAGACACACAGCAATCACACAAACTATCAAGAGTGCGCATACTTATCCGGCCACTCCGCCGCCGGGAAACGAACACAAGACGCCTCCCAAAGCAACAGGATGTCGTCCGGAACAGGGTGATCATGGGCCGTACGAGGATCAGGCATCAATCCGGCACACCCTCAACAAAAACCCGAGCCTGTGGAACCCAGACAGTCGAGGGGCACCACGGAACAGGCCGCACTCGGTCACTAAAGTAAAAAGCCAAAGGGTTGTTCGTCTTATCATACGCCACGCCGGAGGCAAGATGAGATGGGACGGGCTTCCCCTACAGGCCCGGGCAACGGGCAGCGCACTTGTAACCTCCATGGCAGCCCCACAAGGCTCCGCGGCAACCACTGGACGTGACACCTGCAGGGGCTCCCCACGCCGAACATCCTTCAGCAACAACACGAGGTCGCGGCCTGCACCAGCACCCACACCACCCACATCCGGAGGAGTTACCACCTCCCACTGTGGAGAACCGTCTGCAGAAGAAAGGAGGTGAATCATAATCACAATCGTCGTCATCAGCAGGCACATGGACGTCAGCGACCACCATCGACACAGAGCGTGAAAACCCGGATCCACCACATCATCGCCGAAGACCCACTGGCATCGAAATCCTCCACATCAGCCCAAGCAGTAGAAGAACGCCGGGACCGCTGGGGCACCGAGCGCACATCCTCAGAGCCGGAGGCGGACCCAGAACCACGGGCATCACAAGCCGTGCGAACCAATGCCTGTCTCATGATGGCAGCAGCCTCAACCGCAGGGGGAACCGGGCCGCACACAACAGGACGCTCCGCAGCCCCCTTAGCACCCAGCGCAGCCGAAACAGTAGGGACCCGAGGTGAGGATGCAGGGCCAGGGTCAGCAGCCGAAGACGAGGGAGCAGACGGCGACGCCACACAGGGAGTACTAGGAAGGTCCACGGGAGCTGCAGGGCCAGAGACATGGTCAGGAGGAACATCCGACGTCACCGCAACACCCGGAGGAGGGTCCGCGACAATCAGGGGAACGTCGGGCGATGCTGGGGGGAGCCTCAGCTGCGAACGGGACACCCACCACCTCATCCCTGGAGACCTCCTCCTGGGGGAGCGGTGGGAAATCCTCTTCCCGGAACAAGTTGACTGGAGTAACCAGATCAGCATTGCATCCGGCAGCCTGATGCCCCAACATGCCACACCGGAAACAAGTACGGGGTTGCCGGGCATAATACACCCGCACGTAGTACCCTAAAAGCCGGACAGAGGATGGAATGTCCGACCTCAGGTGCATCCCGAGGGTACGAATGTTCGTCTTCACCCCCTGCATATTTCCCAGAAGATAGCTTGTGCATCCTCACACTGACGACGGATCCAAATCTCTGGAAGAATCGCCGGAGAAGGGACTCAGGGAATTCCATGGGGGCCCCATGGACGCTCACATACGTCACGGCACCACTCCGATCAGAAACGGCCACAGAACCAGTGCCATCCAACAACTGCAAAGTACGGCCTTCGTACCGCCGGAGAAATCCACGGTACGCCTCCTCATCCACAAACTTGATGATCATCTGGCGAGCAGTCACCAGCTCAGCCCTGTAGATCTCCATGACCGGGACATGTAACATGTCACACATGACCTGCTCAACTAGAGGATACCCCGCACGGCAGGTAAACTCCAACCCCACGGAGTGTACCCTCTCCACAGCAGGAAGATGGCCGTTCATCGCAAAGGCGCCACGTCAACACCAGGCAGGGACAGCAGGGAGGGTGGAGACACCACCACCCCCTGGTGGCGAAAACGGCAAACTTCCCAAAACCCTGCCGGAGCGGTCAGACCACACTACCTTACTCAACAGCAGCTCAGGGTGGACTTATCACGTTCTTCAAATGATGTTCAACAACACATCAGTGCCCTCGTTAAGCAATCATGTCCCCCCCCCCCCCAGTGACGTTAAAGACTTTAATTTTCACAGAATCCTTCACAGTACACAACGCATTACACCGAGGACACAACCGTCAACCGTTCACACCACGGTAAAACACGGTAAAACCCGGTACACTTTTGCCGCCCACGGCAAACTTGCAAAACACTTTCCCCAGTATTATATCAACAATAATACACGGCCCTAACACAACACAACAGTATAACAAAGCGCTGGCCAAAATATATAAAATTATCAATTAACCAGGGAAATCACCCGTTACCACTTCACGGCTGAAACGGGAACACTCTGCAAGGAATTTACATACACGGCACAAATAGAGAAATGGAAACAAAATAAACTCACTTTTCTCCACCATTGGAGATACAGTAAATATAGGTTGACTCCACACAACTGAATGTGTTTCTAATTGTGTCTTCTTTTCCACACGTCTACTCTCACAGTTGGGCCCACTCCTCAACTTGATTGACGTTAAAGGTGTAGCTCACACGTCTCCACTTCCACCACCTCACAGGTGCTAAGGAACAATCGCGAGATGGAACACTGGGTGCGAAGCCAGCTTCTGAGTTTAAACACACCGAAAACGGAAAACAGGTACTTATTTCATTCTCATCGACCGGTCACATGCACGCACACACACACATATACTAAACCTCCCACTTGCTGCTGCTGCTGGTGGTGAAGTAGGCGTATCCCCTACTCCGTACACGTGGTTGGCTGGACCACGGGGTGGCTAAACGACGGTGTCCTCACACACGGACTAGGATGGTTGTGGCAGGGACCCTCGCTCGGCCTAGGGAGGCAAGGGGAGCGAGACACGGCGGTGTCTGGTATACGCACAGCTGGGATGGTTCCATGCCCTCAGCACGGCGCGGTACGACAGGTACGGTATTAACACGGCGAGGCACGTGAGAATGACAGAGTCCTTCATGTTCACTGGCAATTCCTCTGAATTACGACCATAAGGTTTCCAACACAACACTGAACCTTCACAAGATCGTCTCTCCCAGGTACCTTGTAACAAGGCACGATAGACGACGGATGTCACCACAACATGTCGATAACACAGCCTCCACAGTCCAGTCTACTCTGGGTGGCGTCCCCAGTCACATGGCCTGGATGACAATCACTCTAAGTTCACACTCGTTAGCTTTATCGCCGTTTCCCCTTCCACGATACCGGATTCTTACTCCCACGGACTCAGGATGATGGCACGACGATCGAGAGTGACTTTTGTGTCGTTGCAGGCGGTATTTCGGGTGTTTGTACTAGCACGAAAAAAAACACGTTTTCCTACATAGAATAATTACAGTAAAATAAAAAAAAAAATTATAGGTAATTGCAATAAATTTTAACACAAAAGCAGATTAGAATAATACACAATAAAAACAATACACAATAATGAAAAGGACTACTAGGTACATTAGGAAACATTTCAAGGAATAATGCAGTAGAATATGCACTCAATACAACAAGCATGATATCAGATGGTATCTAAGATTACAATGGTAAAGTAATATGGTTTAAGTACAAATATTGGGGGATTGGGTAGCACTAGATACAGTGGGAAGATAAAGCACCAGGTAGAAAACTATGAAGATGAAATTAGGTACATTTGGTTTAATTTTTCATTAAGACAAAGGTTGGACAACTTTTCAATTCATTAGGAAGTGAGTTCATAGACTAGGTCTCTTTATTTGCATATAGTGTTTACACAGATTAATTAAGTTTGACTCTGGGTATTCAAAGAGATATTTATGTTTGGTGTGGTATGTGTTCTATTACATCTGTCCAGGAAGAGTTTCAGAACAGGGTTTACACTTAATAAAGGGTTTTATAAATGTAATTGACACAAGAGAATGTATGGAGTGAATTTATGTTTATCATGTTTAGAGATTTAAACAGGGGAACTATGTGTCGTCTGAAAGAAGAGTTTGGTATTGTCCTCATAGCAGATTTTTGCTGGTGATGATGGGCTTGAGGTAGTTTGTAGAGATTGAACACCAAGCACAGATACCATTAGTAAGATAGGGATAGATAAGTGCATAATAGAGTGAGAGGAGAGGAGAGGAGAGTAGGGTACATAATATCTGATCTTAGAGAGTATACCATCTGTTTTAGAAACCTTTTTAGTTATGTGTTGTATGTTGGTGCTGAAATTCAGTCCCTTGTTTGGGTATATGCCAAGAAACTTTCCATCATTTTATTGCTAATGTTTACGTTATCTATCTAAAGCTGAATTGCATTTGTGTATTTGCTTCCAAATAAGATAATAAGCATAATCCAAATAAGCGTTTCGCTGATAACCCATGGCTCAAATTATAACTCAGATACATGATGACCAAATGTCTGTAATCCGAGAGCAGTCGGACGTGATAATGAACCTACAGAGTGATCCTTTGGCCATGCTCAAGGTTAATCAAAATCCGTCTGCCAGAGTCAGCCTCCTCGAACAGGAATTAAGCTCTCTTCAGATCTCAGTTACTAACTTTAAACCAGCAGAAACCTCTAAGAAGCAAGAAGAGATGTTACAATAGTTTGAGAACCATTTTAACTCCCTACAACAGCAACACACTGCAACCCAAGACGAATCAAACCAACTTAAGCTACTTGATTCTGTCATCATCTCATCACATGATTTTCCCCATGAAACTGACGGAGAAGACAGTACTGCCATCGTGATCCAGGAATTGCATACTAAGATGAATTATTCAATCCAAGCAAGTGACGTCAAGTCAGCTTATAGAGTGGGTACCAAATCATCTGGTACCAATAACAGAAAAATTCATGTAAAATTAGATAGCTGCTCCCGCAAGACAGACCTTATCAGTGCTTCAGTCGCTAAGAAACCCACTGTTTATGTGAACGAATGTCTAACCAGATTCAGACAAAATCTCTTATTTAAACTACGTGGAATCTGCAAAAAATCCACTGCCATTAAATATTGTTTTGTGCGCGATGGTAAAATAATAGATAGGAAGACTGACTCTGGAAAACTTATGTCATAACCACTGAGGCACACTTCATTTCTTTCCTGGATGACTGTGGGATATCAGCTGAATAACCAGAACATATTTTGTAGTCTTACATACTACCAAAATGTACTTAAGCTCTGTCTTTCCTTTCCAAAGATTTTTGTTAAATTTATCGTCTTTGTTGTTGACATTTTTTTTTTACTCTAATTATTTGTTCTTAATTAACCCCCTTATCACTAACATAGGTTTCTTTCTTACCCTGTTATATTTAAAGTAACTTGGAATTTGTTTCTTAGTAATCATTTATTGGAATTAATTAATAGTATAATTGTTTATGTAAGCATCTTCCTCAGTATCATAGTAAAATCTTACACATAAATATAACCTTACCCTGTTTATTTTTAAATCTAGATTTATATTAGAGTAAATTTCTAGATTTACTTAGACTTATATGTCATTTTTGGGAATTAACTATTTGAGCTCACTTGGTTTTCTGAAGTTCATACTAATTATAGGATTTTAACTAACCATTACTAAGCTAATTATCTTTAAGATAATTTTACTTTATGATTATTATTTCTTATTATTTCATATTTTACATTTATATTGTCAGTCTTTACTGATTTTTTGTTTTTTTCTTTGTACCTAACTTCTTTATCCTTCCTGGCATCTACGGGATCTTTATTTTACTTCGAATTTGTTATATATTTTGTGTATTTGCTTTTATTCTTGTGTTTTGCTATAATTACTTTGTTTTTACAGCAGATTTAGTATTTAACTGTTTCTGTAATTCTTGTCTTATTGTATCGTGACCCCTTTGCATTTCCATGCACACTGATATTGATCCTGAACTAAATCTTCTGTCTCGTATCTTCACCACTCAGCACATTGATCATCATTATTGCAGGTATTACACAGCAAATCTTGCAAAAAACAAGCTCCAAAATAGCACCTGCTTATCAGTTTACAACAAAAATGTCAGATCACTTGGTAAACATTTTGACGATATAAATGCACTACTCACAGCACAAGGTACTAATTTATCGTTCATTATTTTAACAGAAACTTGGCTAAGTAAAGACTATACCCAACTCTACAACTTACCTGGTTATAAAGTCATTCACAACTGTAGGCCTAATAAAAAAAGGTGGTGGCACTGCTATATATTACCGAGATACATTTATCTGCAACAGTGTCATTAGTGATAGAGATGACTACTGTGAATATACTTTTGCTTAGTTTACAATTAAATCCCTTAAATCCTCCTTGACAATTGGAGCCATCTATAGATTTCCCAATACTAACATAACTTCATTCTCAGATAACCTAAGGAATCTTATTATAAACAACAATCTCAACAAAAACCACATCATTCTGTAAGGAGACTTCAATATTGACCTGGGTCAACAAAATTGCTCTCAAGTTGACTATTTCCTTAACAGCATGAACTTCTGTATGCTAATCCCCACAATTACCAAACCCACCTGAGTCACTCAAACATCAGCCACTACCTTGGATCACTTATGGACTAACGTAACAGCTCCCCTTACATCTGGTATAATCTACGACAGAACAACTGACCACTATCCTACTTTTCTCATAGCAAACATGGACTTAACACCACCACCAGAAAACCAGAAACTTACATTCAGGTTACTCAGTGAATCGGCTATAGGCAACCTTACAAATGCACTTCACAATATTAATTGGGAATCTGAATTCAATAATACTCAGGATATAAATTAATTAGGTAACCTCTTCCTCTCCAAAACTCTAAGCCTCTACAACACTCACTGTCCCTTCCTCACCAAGCAAGTAACTGACAAAAGAATAAACAATCCGTGGCTCACAAGTGGCATATTCAAATCAATCAACAAGAAACATGAATATGAAAAGAAACTTAGGATTGGCCTAGTTACAAAGGAAGAAGTTAAAAGGTACTCATCAATACTTACTAGTATCATAAGAAAGGCAAAACTTTCATATTTTGTGAATACATTCAATGAAGCAAAAGGCAACATGAAAAGCACATGGAAAACTATCTCTAGTATCCTAAGAACTAAACAACACTCACATAACCAAATAAAACTTTATAAGGATGGCAATACACCGTCAACTGATTTAGAAATGGCAAATGAATTTAATAGCTTCTTTTCATTGGTTGGTGCTAATCTTGCCAGAAAAATCCCTCAGACTCAGACATATCTATTAACACATATCTCTCAGGCAGCTATCCACACTCTCTTCTCCTCTCACCAGTCAGCCCGGCAGATGTTGTGACCATCATACACTCACTAAAAACCAAGGCAGGGAACATCAGTGAAATTCCGTCCATTGTATACAAGAGCGCCTCCCATGCCCTTGCGCCACCAATAGACCTACTGTTGAACAAATCCATAGAGTGTCATACCTTCCCTGATATCCTTAAAAAAGCAAGAGTAACGCCAGTCCAAAAAGTTTGATTGCATGTCTTGGTGACATAATAACGTAAATATATTTACTGACTAAAGTAATGTAATCAAGTGAGTGTTGCACAGAAGACTCGTCTCAGTGACAAGTCTGTCAGCTGTTGTTATTCAGTCATCAATCACCCCACGCTGGTTACGGATTTCACATTTGGCAGTAATGTGGGGCCGCGTATTGTTGCAACTATAATCACCCCTCATTGATCCCAGATCCACATCTGGCACCAACGTGGGCCGTTGTCTTTCATTGTATGTTATTGCTACTTGCCGCAGTCTCGTCAAGCTGCCATTGGGTCTGGAGTGGTTGCCCACTATTGTTAAGTGTAGACAGGGTCAGCGATACTGCGAGCGGACCGAACCGGAAGAAAGTATTCCGGCTAGTTTAGCCTTGTCAAGCACCACATCCGACTTTAACGTAACGTTAGATTGTTCTTGCCATGTACCGTTAGCATTAAGTTTTATGAATAAACAATTGTTAAGTACAAGTGTCTTTACTTTCACACCTTCAGACCCCTTGTGCCCAGTATTGACTTTGCGTTTATTTGTGCTATTATTAGCGTGATCCTTTTTATGCAGCCTGGATTACTTGGATTTGAACTGCATTCATGGCCATACACGTCAAATATAAATACTAATTAGTTGTGAGGACCATTTGAGCTACACTGATGTTCTTCTGAGGCTCCAAGAAGCTCCACGACCTAGTTGATAAGGAGTGCCAATTAAGGATTTGGACTCCTGCAACTGCTCTATGCATCCTTGGTCAGTCATTAAAGTATAATCTGCCCTCAGCGTATGTTTGATGCTAGTTCAGTCCTTTCCTGACTTTGTTTTCTTGTAACCTATTCACCTCTAAAAAGGGATAATCTCTGTTTGTCGACCAAATGTATTTTTTGTTGTTTTTCTGCCACGTTCCCGCCTTTTTTATTTTTATATTTTCTCAACACATTTTATACTCTAATCTCAATTAGTATTAAGTTTTAGTCCTTAGTGTTTTTCCTGCCCGAAACGCTTTGCGTAATAGTGGCTTTAGGCATTGTATGTACTAGCTCTATCTATAAATCCATCAATATTTTTTATATCACACCTTGTATGTATGTACTTTACCTGAATAAACACTTGAATTTGAATTTTGAATATGCCCTGTGGTACCCCTATGGTTAGTGGTAGAGTGGGAGAGATTATATCATTGATGGCTACATATTGTTGTCTGTCACTAAGATAAAATCGGATATAGTTCAGAGCAAGGCCTCGAATTCCATAACGGTGGAGTTTAAGTAAGAGGTAACTATGGTTAACAGTATCAAGAGCCTTTCACAAGTCAATGAAGAGTCCAATCGGAAAATCCCTTTTGTCAAGGGCCGAGTAGATTAAGTCAAGCAGACTAACAATTGCATCATTGGTACTCTTTTGGGAGCAGAAACCAAACTGACAGAGACTTAGTATATTGAATTTTGCGAGATAGGAGAGGGGCTTTAAGTAAATAATTTTTTCAAATGTTTTTGTTAATATAGGTAGATTTGATATGGGTCTGTAATTATTTATGTCTGCCGTGTTACCTCCTTTATGAACTGGCGTTACTCTTGATTTTTAAGGATATCAGGGACGGTATGACACTAGAGATTTATTGAACAATAAAGCTATGGGTGGTGCAAGGGCATGGGAGGCACTCTTGTATAAAATCGATGGTATTTCACTAATTTTCCCAGCTTTGGTTTTTAGTGAGTGTATGATGGACACAACATCTGCAGGGCTGATCAGTGAGAGGAGAAGAGAGTTTGGATAGCTGCCTGAAATATATGTGGTAACATGTGTCTGGGTCTGTGGGATTTTTCGGGCAAGGTTAGCACCAATCGATGAAAAGAAGCTA
>WNGS01003617.1:22592-42123 GCA_020271785.1 Procambarus virginalis
GCTTGTGTGCTTTGCAAAATTAAAGTAATTACAGGGAATTCTGATAAAATATACAGTGCAGTAAGTGTTATATATTTGAGGAAACATTTTAAGTGATAAGTTACATTTATACCATAAAAAATGGCAAATATACCTCAGTTTCCTGCATTTGATCCTGATTGTGACCAGACAAACCTGTCACAGAGGTGGACCAAATGGCTTAAAAGGTTTGAAAATTTGTTGATAGTTTCTGATATCAAAAGTGCTGAAAGAAAGCGTGCCTTTCTACTTCATTATGCAGGTGATAGAGTTTGTGACATCTTTGATACACTGAAAGACACTGGTGGTGCCAAAGATTATGACACTGCCAAAGCCAAATTAACTGAGCATTTCAAACCAAGGCAAAATACTGCTATGGAAATTATGCATTTAGGAGAGCGAAACAACTCTCTAATGAAACTGTTGATCAATACCATACACGTCTGCAGGGTTTAGCAGCCCATTGTGAGTTTGCTGATGTTGACAAAGAAATCAAACAGCAAATAATTGAAACATGCACATCTACACGTCTCCGTCGAAGAGCTCTAGAACTTGTTGATGATGAAAGTTCTCTTACCAAGATACTGGACATGGCTCGTCGAATGGAAGATGCTGCACGTGATGCTCGTGTCATGGAGTGCAGTGCCAACAACGGTTCTGCCACTGTTACTAACAGTGATGAGGTACTTAAGGTTCAGGGAGGACACCGTAATCATAGAAGATATCATGCCAAACCTAACATTAAATTGAGCCGAGAACCACATCACAAATGGAGTCATGGAACAAGACTCAAGCAGTCACAACGACTCACATCAGAGGTTGTCAACAATAAATGTTACAATTGTGGAGGAAACTACCAACACCAAAAAAATGTTTGTCCTGCTCAAGGTAAGAAGTGCTATGAGTGTAGAAAACTAGGTCATTTTGGTGCTATGTGTCGTTCCGCACTAAAGAAACCAGAGTCAATGAATAGAAGCACTGTACGAGGATCAGGTCATAGGGATCGAGGTGGCAAACACAATATTGCACCTCAAATCAAGAATGTTAATAATGTACAAGACAACATTTCATTACAACCAGTCTCAGATGACAGTGAATGTGATTATATTTATGGAGTACAATCAATCACAGAATGGAATGATCTTCCAAACAACCCAGAGACTATAGTATACATTGCTGGTATTTGTCTCAAAGTTCTCATTGACACTGGATCAAACATTGACACCATTGCTGAGTGCCACTATGAAAAATTTAAAAAACAGTTCCCAAAGCTTGAAAACTATAATGGCAAAGCCACTGCCTATGCTTCAAAGGTAGCCTTGCCAGTGATTGGAACTTTCACTGCAGAGATTAAGTCAAAGAGTGCAATGCTCACTACTACATTCCATGTTGTTAGGAATGCAAAGGAGTCTCTACTCAGTTACAAGATTTCAACCAAATTGGGGCTACTTCAGCTTTCTAATGCTGTAGCAGTGGAATCTGCAAACAATGTTGATGCTATTGTTGCTGAATTTTTTGATCGATTTGAACCTACAGACCCTACCTATACTGATAGCAAAGTTCAGCTGCACATTAACCCAGATGTAATTCAAGTTGCCGAGGAATATGTACACTCTGTAACCTGTGATGCAGTCCCTAAGGCTCTCACTCTTGATGAAATACGTACTGCAACCCTAGAGGATCCAACTCTGCAAGCAACAGTGGATGCATTGACTAAGAAAATGTTTCCACGCATCCCACCCTCAGGAGTTGACCAAGATGCATTCAAAGCACTTGAACGCATCCAGACAGAATTAAGTGTTACGCAACAACGCGACACCGTGCTGCGAGGTACTCGTATCGTCATTCCAGCTGTTCTCCAGCAACGTGCTCTGAAGCTTGCACGTCAAGGACACCAAGGTCTTGTAAGGACCAAACAGCTGCTATGAGAAAAAGTGTGGTTTCCTGGCATTGATCGTCAAGCAAAGGACATGCATGATGCCTGTGTCCCTTGCCAAGCTGCAGTGGATACTTCAAGACCAACACCTCTACAACCTTCACCACTACCTGCTGCACCATGGATGGAAGTATCGATGGATTTCTTCTGACCGCTACCAACTGGAGAGTACTTGATGGTAGTCATTGATGATCACTTACGTTATCCAGAAGTAGAAATCATCACTTTCACATCTGCAAAGGCTTTCATTCCGAAACTCGACAAGATCTTTTCAAACTTTGGCATTCCTGAAGTTGTCAAGACGGACAATGGACCGCCATTCAATGGACAAGACTTCGTTAACTTTGCTGAGCATACTGGATTCAAACACCGCCGTGTGATGCCACTACATCCTCAAGCAAATGGAGAAGTCGAGAGATTCATGCAACCTCTCATGAAAGCGGTACGCTGTACTCATGCCGAAGGACGATCCTGGAAACAAGCTATGTATGCTTTTCTCAGGAACTACCGTGCAACACCGCATGGAACACTGGGCAAGTCGCCTGGCGAACTTTTATTTGGACGTCCTATGAGAATCGCACTACCTGTCAGGCCAGCCGAGATAACGGATAAACGTCTCGCTCAGAAGGATGCACTAGCCAAGGGCAAAATGAAAATTGCTCATGATCAATGTGCAAAGGAACAATTCATAAAGGTTGGAGATACTGCTCTCGTTAAAAAGAAAAGAGGGAAAGCTAGATATGCCGTATGATACAAAACCATATAAAGTGATTAGTGTAAAAGGAACTATGGTAACAGCGAGCAATAGAGATCATAGTATAACACGTAATATGGCCTATTTCAAAGTGATTTCAACTAGTGTAGAAAATGATGAAGTGAAAAGTCGTGCAAAAGAAAAAGAAAAAATGAGTTATAACTCGATAAACAGTTCGTTGAGGGATGTTCTTGTATTTAAGAACTCTCGTTCTAAACGTCATGTTAAACGCCCTACACGATTTGATGATTAATTGTGTTTCCATGTAATGCAAAGTATTTACTTATTATGCTAAACTAAATTTAATATTGTTTGAATAATGCAGATCTCTCATTCAATATTTTGTAACTTTGTATTACAGTTTCTTTCATGTTTGTTTAACATTGCATATGTATTTTTAACATTGAAATCCTTTGTGGTAAAGATTAAGTTGTTTAAATTCTTTGTGTGCTTAATTAATGTCAAATGTATGCAATATCTCTTGATATGTTAATAACTTACTTTGAGTCAATAACTTTGCTTTGTGCTACAAGCATGGTAGACATCCTGTATTCATTCTTTTTTAAAGAAAAGGAGGGATGTCACATTCACAGAGAATGGTACCATCCGTTTTCTATGTATTGTGGCTGGAGACGCCAAGGGAGAGAGAAGGTAAACAAAGAAGCAGGATGATGCCAGTTTGGAAGCTACTAGTCATATAATCGTTTATAAGTATTAAAGTCAGTAACAAAGTCATGACTTTACATCAACCCTACAACCAAGACTTCCTCAGTTATACACAAACACCACACCGCCCACACCAGGGGGGTCCACAGACACCAGACCCGGCACGTCAGCACCAGTGGGGCGCACCGCACCCACAACGCCATCATCACCGGCAGGTGCAGGGAGGAGGTTCAACCCGGCAGGATCATCCTCCAGGTCCACATGGCCATGTAGAGGCGGGAAATCATCTTCTCGGAAGACACTGACCAACCGGACGGTGCCATTATGGCAACCAGCAGCCTGGTGTCCAGCCATACCGCACTGAAAACATGTGCGCTCCTGTCCTGCATAAAAGCACTGCACCTTGAACCCCAGCAGCACCATCGACGACGGGATCGCTTTCCTCAGCTTCATGGTAACCGTGCAGATACCAATTAGGACGCCATGGAGACGGCCAGACCTCAGCACATTTGCCCGACAGGCGAGAACACTCCCATATCCCCCAAAAAACCGGCGGAGCAGGCTCTCTGGGAACTCAAACGGCAGCCCCCGCACCACCACAAACGTCACTGAAACGCACAAGTCCGTTACACCAACTGTACCCGCCGCGCCAGGCAAAGGCACAGTACGCCCATCAAAC
The DNA here is from genome assembly GCA_020271785.1 of Procambarus virginalis. Lineage (NCBI taxonomy): Eukaryota > Metazoa > Arthropoda > Malacostraca > Decapoda > Cambaridae > Procambarus > Procambarus virginalis. Next base: position 26,646 of record WNGS01003617.1, read on the forward strand.
TTGTCGACCACATCCCGGTACACCGCAGCGTCAGTCAGCTTAACCAAGGCCCAATGTTCCCCAGCCAGCTGCACACCACACACATCTGCAGGGTTGATACCCAGCACATCCAGGAAAGCAACTTCCAACAATGAGTAGTTTACCAGACCAGAGAAGGCCAGCTCAACCGTATGCACACGTTTTACAGGTGGCATGGGCAACGCCATCCCGCCGGCCTGCCAGGCCAGAGCCCACAAAAAATGCCACCAGCTGTGCGCACGCCAAACGTCCAGGCAAGACCGAGGAGCGAATGTAAACAGAACCGCTCCGCACGGCTGCCAAACAGCCAATCCAACTGCCAGGCCTCCACCACACGGGCAAAAGCCTGTCCACTTAGGTCGTTGGCTCCTTCTAGTGATAACTACCAATGAAGGGTTACCGACGGGTACTCACTTCGAATTTCTTGAAGTGTGGTGCTATGAATCAGACTCTAGCTTTTATGAACAGACTTAATTTACACATAAGCAGGCAAGGCGTTGCAGAACATGAAAAGTGGGACAGTAATGTGGCTGGTTTGAACTAAACGAACGTGGTTCTCGCGCTCTCGAAAACTTGAATGGCTCTTGCCACCCTCCCAGCGAGGTACCAAGTAACAAGGGGGGATGTTGGGTTTGACCTGCCAGTGCTTGCCTGTCTCTGTCGAGTGGTGGTTCATTTTTTTGAGGTGTGGTGCGGCCGCTGGCTGGGCCCCGGCAGGTGGTATGGCAATGGCTGGTGATGGCCGTGTTCACCGTGTTGACACTATCCGGCTTGACTTTTCTGGCCCTGTTGACTGGCCCCTTGTGGAGATTGCCATACTGCACGTACTGGGTGTGGATATCCCCGATCTCTTCAGCTTGGATAAACTTTTGTATACCCGTGTGGCAGTGACTTTCACCACGTCACTTATCTACTGGCAGTTTGTGTGCCGCTGGGATGTGCAGTCGCGTGTTATTCCTGATTCAGCTGTGACCGTGGAGGTCTTGGATCATTGGGGGCCCTAGACCTTTGTGAGCATCCATGGTGTGCCTGTAAACTTCCCTGAGACGGAGCTGTGTTCGCAAAATTTGGTGTGGTGTCTGGGTGTCGATTCAACCTTCTACATGGTGGACGGCTGCAGGGGCTCCGTATCAGGTGCGCGTACGTTGTGTATGAGGCTCACTGGGACTATTCCCTCCCGGGTGGCGATGTGTGGCTTCTACATGCGGGTATTCTACCAGGGCCAGACTCGCTCCTGCTTCAGGCGTGGTGAGGAGGGTCACTTCGCTGCTGTTTGTCGTGCGTCTCAAACAGAGGACCAGTCGGTGTTCCGTGAGGAAGATTTTCCGCGCTTGCCGGGGAGTGGGACGTCCCCGAATGGTCAGGGCTCTGTGGATGTGCCTGGTGGAGTGTTTTCACCTGACGTGCCTGCCTCTTCGTCTGCTCCTGTCTTGTCTGCTTTGCCAGTTGGCTCAGTGGGCCTGGAGGTTCCTGCTCCCTGTACTCAGCTGACGGTGGTTGTGGAGATGCATCGAGATCCGTGTGAGTCCGTGGCGTTGGTCGATGTTGGTGTGGAGATTGGATATGACCCTTGTGCTGGGAACGGTGTCTTTCTCGGGGCTGGGGATGGTGTGGGCCCCGTAACTCCTGACTGTGCGCTCGGTCGTGTTCCTAAGGCTGGTGCGGTGGAGCACCCGTCTGCTGCTGCTGGTGATGTGCCTCCCGTGGACTCGTTGAGGTCTTCTGCCCCTCGCCGAAAGTGCGCTCTGAAGGATCAGTCGCGCAGCTGGGGGCCCCCCTGGGAAGAGGATCGAGGCTTTGTGTGGAGTGGTTTTGAACCCCTCAATTCCTCCTCCTCCGTCGGCCGAGGGGTCTGGCAGTGTAGGAGGCAGTGCTGCCGACGTGGGTTCCGGAGAAGCGGAGGACGAGGGGGCAGAGTGGTTGGTGACATCGGAGGCTCGGTGCGGTTTGTCGCATGGCGTTAGCCCCTTGAAGCTTCAAAAGTGTCCTTGTCTGCCCGTCAATGTGAGGTCGTCATCTGGGGGTGCAGCGGGTGATTGCGCCTGCTGTTGCAGGTGCGGCTCCCACGGGGGATGCCGATGTTCCCCCTGGTTGACGCTTGGGATTGGGGGTGTCCTGAGGTTCTTGCCTTGCTCGCGCCCCGTGTGTTGGGGTGGCGGGCATGTTTGGTGTGTGTGTTGTTGTTTCTTGTGTTTGTTAAGTGGGTTGTGTGTGTGTGTGCTTCATTATTTTGTTCTGTGCACATTTTATTCCTTGTACCTTTTATGCTATTTATATTATGTGTGTTTATTGCTCCTTTGTATATGGCACCTGCCTTTTGTGTACTGTTGTGCTCCTCTGTGTGGGGGTTTGGGGAGCCCGGGATATTATTATGTTTAACACTCCTTCGTGTTATGGGGGTGGTTGTCTTTATGTTCCTATTAGTTGTTATTACTTATGCCTTTTCTATGTTGTATTTGTTTGTTTTCTGTGCCATGTGTTATGTCATGTGCTGTTTGTAGTTTTGTGTTGCTTGCATTTTGTACACTTTCCTGTGCCTCCTTGTATTTACATTATGTATGTTACATGGTTTTTGTAGTATTGTTTCATATATTGGCACGTTTCTTGTATTATTATGTTGTTCTTTCCTTGTTGCCTGTTTTGTTCTTTGGTTTTTTATATCAATACCAGAAAAAGTAACAAGGCGGGTAATCCAACACTGATAACCCTCTATAAAATCTTATGTTAACACTTGTCTCTCAAGACATAAACAATAATAAAAGTTACACTAATTGAATTTAAACAATTACGTTAATGGACCGTCCACAGTGGTCAGCAACAATTCCATTTACGTTAATACACTCGTCTCAACGACACTCAAATGGCAACAATAACTTGTGAGCCCATTAATTACATCACACTTGAGACGTCAAGCATTCGGTGAGTAATTCCCAATTAATTACTGTCACCGACAGCCTATTAATTCAGACGAGTATTGACAGACACCGCTGTCACCCAACTGACAGGTTTCTTCCGGTCTTTCGACAAGATTACTTTAATGAGGTTCTACTATGCTACACAACACCCCTGTGCAAACAACATCAACACCATGTGAAGTCACCAAGTGGCAGATGCTAATTTCCTTTAATCAAGTTACTAGTGCTTAATCACCCCCTGCCTGCAGACAGATACGATTAGTCCAACGAATTATGAAAGGTCAATTGACTTCAACTATGACAGGACAGTTAAGCCCTTGCGTTAATCAATCACTAAATTAACGACGGCTTGTTAATTCGCTAACACTACGTTTGTCGTCGTAACGACAATTCCTCCACTGCGTGAACTCACTGTGACTGTTGCAATTACACAAATTTACGTTCTTCAAAATTTTTTTGTTTAATTTATTTTTACATGCAGGCATGCAAGTATAAGGCAATAAATACAATAAAAATTACAGAAGAAACCAATTAAACAAAACAAAAAAACACCGGCCAGAAGGACCGACAGCACAGTACAAAAAACAACCAACATCAATAAAACAAATAGCGCAAACAGGCAAACAAAACACAATAACACATAAAAGAAGATCATAATACACAGAGAAAGCATAGGAGAACAAGAAAAAATATGTAAAATAATAAAATCATGAAACATACAACAATCCAAAAAACATAAACAAAACCCACACATGGTACAATAACAACACAAACAATAAACAAAAACATGCACAACTACTCGCAGTACAAAAACCATAAGGAGAGGCACAAGCACAGAACGTAAGAGGGCAAACAGCATAGCCAGAGGGGCACATAATACAACAGAATCAAAGAAACAGATAATCATGAAATGGGATAGCCACACACTAATCACGTTAAAAAACATAAGGATCACAATAAACAGGGACATTGAGAAACTAAACATTACACTGGCCTGAAGGGCGCACAATAAATACATCACATCAGAACATACCACAAGTCCTATACATACACGAGACACACAGCAATCACACAAACTATCAAGAGTGCGCATACTTATCCGGCCACTCCGCCGCCGGGAAACGAACACAAGACGCCTCCCAAAGCAACAGGATGTCGTCCGGAACAGGGTGATCATGGGCCGTACGAGGATCAGGCATCAATTCCGGCACACCCTCAACAAAAACCCGAGCCTGTGGAACCCAGACAGTCGAGGGGCACCACGGAACAGGCCGCACTCGGTCACTAAAGTAAAAAGCCAAAGGGTTGTTCGTCTTATCATACGCCACGCCGGAGGCCAAGATGATTGGGACGGGCTTCCCCTACAGGCCCGGGCAACGGGCAGCGCACTTGTAACCTCCATGGCAGCCCCACAGGGCTCCGCGGCAACCACCGGACGTGACACCTGCAGGGGCTCCCCACGCCGAACATCCTTCTTCAGCAACAACACGAGGTCGCGGCCTGCACCAGCACCCACACCACCCACGTCCGGAGGAGCTACCACCTCCCACTGCGGAGAACCGTCTGCAGAAGAAACAGGAGGTGAATCATAATCACAATCGTCGTCATCAGCAGGCACATGGACGTCAGCGACCACCATCGACACAGAGCGTGAAGCACCCGGATCCACCACATCATCGCCCGAAGACCCACCGGCGTCGAAATCCTCCACATCAGCCCAAGCAGTAGAAGAACGCCGGGACCGCTTGGGCACCGGGCGCACATCCTCAGAGCCGGAGGCGGACCCAGAACCACGGGCATCACAAGCCGTGCGAACCAATGCCCGTCTCATGACGGCAGCAGCCTCAACCGCAGGGGGAACCGGGCCGCACACAACAGGACGCTCCGCAGCCCCCCCAGCACCCAGCGCAGCCGAAACAGTAGGGACCCGAGGTGAGGATGCAGGGCCAGGGTCAGCAGCCGAAGACGAGGGAGCAGACGGCGACGCCACACAGGGAGTACCAGGAAGGTCCACGGGAGCTGCAGGGCCAGAGACATGGTCAGGAGGAACATCCGACGTCACCGCAACACCCGGAGGAGGGTCCGCGACAATCAGGGGAACGTCGGGCGACGCTGGGGGAGCCTCAGCCGCGAACGGGACACCCACCACCTCATCCCTGGAGACCTCCTCCAGGGGGAGCGGTGGGAAATCCTCTTCCTGGAACAAGTTGACTGGAGTAACCGGATCAGCATTGCATCCGGCAGCCTGATGCCCCAACATGCCACACCGGAAACAAGTACGGGGTTGCCGGGCATAATACACCCGCACGTAGTACCCTAAAAGCCGGACAGAGGATGGAATGTCCGACCTCAGGCGCATCCCGAGGGTACGAATGTTCGTCTTCACCCCCGCATATTTCCCAGAAGATAGCTTGTGCATCCTCACACTGACGACGGATCCAAATCTCTGGAAGAATCGCCGGAGAAGGGACTCAGGGAATTCCATGGGGGCCCCATGGACGCTCACATACGTCACGGCACCACTCCGATCAGAAACGGCCACAGAACCAGTGCCATCCAACAACTGCAAAGTACGGCCTTCGTACCGCCGGAGAAATCCACGGTACGCCTCCTCACCCACAAACTTGATGATCCCGGCGAGCAGTCACCAGCTCAACCCCGTAGATCTCCATGACCGGGACATGTAACATGTCACACATGACCTGCTCAACTAGAGGATACCCCGCACGGCAGGTAAACTCCAACCCCATGGAGTGTACCCTCTCGACAGCAGGAAGATGGCCGTTCATCGCAAAGGCGCCACGTCAACACCAGGCAGGGACAGCAGGGAGGGTGGAGACACCACCACCCCCTGGTGGCGAAAACGGCAAACTTCCCAAAACCCTGCCGGAGCGGTCAGACCACACTACCTTACTCAACAGCAGCTCAGGGTGGACTCATCACGTTCTTCAAAATGATGTTCAACAACACATCAGTGCCCTCGTTAAGCAATCATGTCCCCCCCCCCCAGTGACGTTAAAGACTTTAATTTTCACAGAATCCTTCACAGTACACAACGCATTACACCGAGGACACAACCGTCAACCGTTCACACCACGGTAAAACACGGTAAAACCCAGTACACTTTTGCCGCCCACGGCAAACTTGCAAAGCACTTTCCCCAGTAAATTATATCAACAATAATACACGGCCCTAACACAACACAACAGTATAACAAAGCGCTGGCCAAAATATATAAAATTATCAATTAACCAAGGGAAATCACCCGTTACCACTTCACGGCTGAAACGGGAACACTCTGCAAGGAATTTACATACACGGCACAAATAGAGAAATGGAAACAAAATAAACTCACTTTTCTCCACCATTGGAGATACAGTAAAATATAGGTTGACTCCACACAACTGAATGTGTTTCTTTTTTTTTTTTTTTTTATTTTTATTTTTACATGCAAACATGCAAATTAAATACAATAAAAACAAAGAAACACAGTATAAACCACAGAGAACAAAACCCATCAGCCAGAAGGGCCGACAGCACAGCATAACAAAGTACAAACTCAAAAATGTACTGAAAACACAGAACAAAAGGTAAACACATTCAGCAAAAAATATAAACAAAAGCAGTACAAGGATAAACAAATGCAAGGAGCAAAAAACACAGGCTCATAGCAAACAGTACAAAAACTATCGGTACCCAACAAACAAACCTAACACCGGCCTGAAGGACCGAGACCCAAAATACACTTCAATACACAAATTAAACAGAGAAGAAATAATAATTCAAGAACAGAGATCGCACATCATAGCCAGAAGGGCACATAATTCAACAAAGTAAAGAAACATTAAACATGAAAAGGCATAGCCAAAAGAGCACAGAATACAACAAAATAAAGAAACATAGATCATGAAAAGGCATAGCCAAAAGAACAGGGACATTTAGAAAACCTCGGCCTGAAGGGCACACAATACACATCACATAACATACATCACATAACAGACTAAAATCCAAGATACACCCGATAGAAACCGCAAGCACACAGACTATCAGTCCTGTGCATACTTTTCCGGCCACTCTGCAGCCGGGAAAAGAGTACAATACGCCTCCCATATCGCCAGAATATATTCCGGAATAGGGAGACTAAGGGTCGTCCGAGGATCGGGCATCGAAATCGGCACACCCTTAGCAAATACCTTATACGCCGGAACCCAGACAGTCGTGGGGCACCACGGAATAGGCTCCACTATGTTATGAAAGGTAATAACTATAGGGTTGGACGTCGCATGATACTCCACGCCGTTGGCTAAGATGAACGGGATAGGCTTCTTCTTACCGGCGCAGGCAACGGGCAGCGCACTTGTAACCGCGGCAGCCTCACAGGGCTGCGCAGCAACCACCGGACGCGACACGCGGGGGCTCTTCGCTCCGAACATCCTTTTTCAGAACCAACACGAGGTCCCGACCTGCACCCGCACCCCCTTCACCAACATCTGGAGGTGCAACTACCCCCCACTGCGGGGAACTGCCGATAGAAGCCACAGGAGGCGAATCATAGACACAATCCTCGGCATCAGCAGGTACATGGACGTCAGCGTCCACGACCTCAATCCCCGAGAACCCATCAACGTCAGAATCCACCACATCAGCCCATGCAGTAGACGATCGCCTGGACCGCTTGGGCACCGGGCGCACATCTTCGGAACCGAAGCGGACCCAGACCCACGGGCATCACAAGCCGCGCGTACTCGTCTTACGACCGCAGCAGCTTCAACCGCAGGGGGAACCGGACCACACACAACCGGGGACCCCACAGCCACTTCAGCATCCGGGACCCGAGTTGAGGAGACAGGGCCAGGCGCAGCATCGGAAGACAGGTGAGCATGCGCTGAGGAGGGCGCAGTACAACGGGCCACTGGAGCAGCAGGGACAGGCACACTAACAGGATCAGGGGAATCCACCGATCTCATCGCAACAGCCGGAGGAGGGCCGGCGACATCCGGGGAAACGTCAGGGGACGCCGGGGGAGTCGCATCAACGAGCCGGGCGGTCTCCGCATCCCCGAAGTCCTCGTCCAGGGGAAGCGGAGGGAAATCTTCTTCCCGAAAGAGGTTGACAGGTGCAACCGGATCCGCCTCGCACCCTGCAGCCTGATGCCCCAACAAGCCACACCGGAAACAGGTCCGAGGCTGCCGGGCATAGTACACCCGGATGTAGCATCCCAGAAGCCGGACCGAAGACGGAATGTCCGACCGCAGACGCATGCCCAAGGTGCGAATATTCGTCCGCCTCCCGGCATACTTCCCGGAGGATATCGTGTTTACCCTCACACTGACTACGGGCCCAAATCGCTGGAAATAACGTCGCAGAAGCTCTTCGGGAAACTCCAGGGGCGCCCCATGCACGCTGACATAGGTCAGCGCACCACTCCGGTCTGATATGGCGACTGAGCCGGTACCTCCCGGCAAGGACAGCGAGCGCCCCTCGTAACGACTGAGGAAGGCACGATATACCTCCTCCGTCGCCAGCTTGATGACAACGCGATGCGCAGTCACCAGCTCAATCCCGTCAACATCTAGCACCGGGATATGCAGCAAGTCGCACAGCACCTCCGCTACCTCGGATACCCAGCACGGCCAGAGAATTCCAGTCCTACCGAGTTCACACGCTTGATTGCTGGTAGGGGACCACCCATGGTGAACCCAACACCTGCCACGTCTGCACTCCGCCAGGCAGGCAACAACACTGGGGGGTGGGGGGGGCAGCTACGCCCCGCCACCTGGCGATCAAACGGCTGACTACCCTAGCAGTCACGGAGGGACACGTCCGCACTCCACGGCTGCTCAGGGTCAACTCCAGTNTTCCCTCCACAGTAAAATCTGCGAGAACTTCTCACCACACAACCGTTCCTCCACCCCAGCCCACACACATACCCCCTCAGCCATCTCCTCCCTCAGCCCACAAAGGAGATCCTTACACACCGAGATCTCCCGAAACCTATCAAAACCCTGATTCAGCAACCCATACAGGCGAAATAACCGTGCCTGCAAGACCCTCACAGACCAAACCTTCCCACGCCTCCCGCTTCGCCAGCACCCGAAAAACGACCGACATTCCACCTTAGATCACTCCCACTACTCCAGAACGAGGGAAACGCCCCTTCCGAGCGGCCAAAACAGCCCACCGGGCCCGGAACTGAGCACACACACAGGGCACTTCAGCAACCCACAATTCAGTTTCCACCAGCCACGGCAACCGCACCTGGCTGCGAATCCCCACTTGCAACACCACCATGCAATTGTCCGAGAACCCCACGTTAACCGTCCGCAACGAAAAAACCGAACCACCCCCAGTAGGCACGTAAAAACGATCAAGGTGAGAGCAAGCTCCACGCGAGAGAAAGGTGTACTCCAAAGGACCCCCTTGCAACACGGCCGCATCCCGAAACCTGCAACTCTTCAAGATAGCAGTCAAAGCCGGCGAGATATTTGCCGGACGAAGACTATTGCTATCCCGCGGTGATATAAGACAATTAAAATCCCCCCCCAAAAATCATCCCCCTCGTATCATGCCGCAAGAAATGCAGCACGTCATGGAAAAAGAAAACCTCCCGGTCCTGGCTCTGCGCCGCCCCAGATGGCGCGTACACGTTCAAGAGAGATCGAGACCTCAGACCCCAAAAAGGAGACCCGAGCTAACAGCACCCGACCACCCTCGTCCATCTCCGTGTGAAGCACGGAAATCGAGGCCCGCTTAGAAAGCAGGATCAACGTACCTCCACGCAAACCACGTGAAGGGTTTAACACTACCGTAAACCCTTCAGTCAACACATGTAACAACCCCACCTCCTGCACAAAAGCCACATCCACCTTCCACTCATGCAGCATTGACACCAGGCCCAATTGCACAGCCACAGAACGCAAACCATTCACATTCAGCAAAGCACACGTTAATTTAGGATCCATTGGGAAAATAGATAAACCCTATATAACCACAAAACCGTCAGACCGGTCCGGCCAACACCCCGTGCAAGGAAGCAGCAGCAGCCGCCACCAGGATCCCAGGCAATGGATATGCACACCCCACAGGGTGGGAGGTGGGGGAGGAGGCCAGAGTCCTTTCGTAACTTCAACACAAGGCCGTGATCATCACTGCCACAGTCCCCTGGATCCACCACCACCCACTCTGGGCTTCGTACCCCAGGGGACCCACATACGAGATCACCAGGAGGGTCCACAACACACTCTCCACCGCCCGGCACCGACGGGCTACTACAGACACCGCCACACCCTCACCATCACATACACTCGCATCAGGCTCTAACCTCCGCACCGATGGCCCTCAGTCCCCGGAGCGACCACTCCTGGCCGTCTTCCGGAGCTTTGTCTGAGAGCCAGGTTGACCTGGGACAGCAGTGGTTGAAGGATGACGAGAGGGGCGGCCCCCTTCCAAGAACTCATCCGCCTCCAAAGGTTCCACACCAAGGGCAGAAGCACATACCAATCCAGGTGCACCAGAATCTGGTGCGACATCATCCACCGGCGACAAAACAGGGCCACGCCCCACCGAAGCGTCAACATCGATGGCGATGGCAACCGGAGGAGGATGCACCTCCACATGCGTGACCACTGCACTACCGCCTGTCATGTTCACAGAAAATGGTACCATCCGTTTTCTATGTATTGCGGCTGGAGACACCAAGGGAGAGAGAAGGTAAACAAAGAAGCAGGATGATACCAGCTTGGAAGCTACTAGTCATGTAATCGTTTATAAGTATTAAAGTCAGTAACAAAGTCATGACTTTACATCAACCCTACAACCAAGACTTCCTCAGTTATACACAAACACCACATTGGCGACGAGGATGAACTGTGAACTTTGTTCAACTTAAAAAAACAAGGAAGGAGCATGCTGTCTCGCTCGGAGGAGGAAGAAGTTGTGCTGTGAGCACCATACCTGATGCTGTATGCTAACCAATGCTTTGTGCTAACCATTGCTGTGTGCTAACCATTGCTGTGTGCTAACCAATGCTGTGTGCTACCCAAGCTGTGCTGACTGAAGCTGTGTATAGAGGAATCTGCCGACGCTGTGTACAAAACGACGCTTTGATGCAGTGTACAAAACCCGATGTTTTGGTTACGAAACGACGCTTCGTGCTACAAAATTCTTCATGCTGTGAACTGACTGCTGTGCCAACTGCTGACAACTGCTGTGCCAACTGCTGTACCAACTGCTGACAACTACTGTGCCAACTGCTGACAACTGCTGTACCAACTGCTGACAACTGCTGTGTTTCTGTGAGTAGTAACACCACATGTATACAGGGCTAGGTAAGAAATCAGTTGCTGCTGTGTTGTGCACTGTTGTGAACTTTTGCATTAAAATGCTTGTGTGCTTTGCAAAATTAAAGTAATTACAGTGAATTCTTGACTAACATATACAGTGCAGTAAGTGTTATATATTTTGAGGAACATTTTAAGTGATAAGTTTACATTTATACAGTAAAAATGGCAAATATACCTCAGTTTCCTACATTTGATCCTGATTGTGACCAGACAAACCTGTCACAGAGGTGGACCAAATGGCTTAAAAGGTTTGAAAATTTGTTGATAGTTTCTGATATCAAAAGTGCTGAAAGAAAGCGTGCCTTTCTACTTCATTATGCAGGTGATAGAGTTTGTGACATCTTTGATACACTGAAAGACACTGGTGGTGCCAAAGATTATGACACTGCCAAAGCCAAATTAACTGAGCATTTCAAACCAAGGCAAAATACTGCTATGGAAATTATGCATTTTAGGAGAGTGAAACAACTCTCTAATGAAACTGTTGATCAATACCATACACGTCTGCAGGGCCTAGCAGCCCATTGTGAGTTTGCTGATGTTGACAAAGAAATCAAACAGCAAATAATTGAAACATGCACATCTACACATCTCCGTCGAAGAGCTCTAGAACTTGTTGATGATGAAAGTTCTCTTACCAAGATACTGGACATGGCTCGTCGAATGGAAGATGCTGCACGTGATGCTCGTGTCATGGAGTGCAGTGCCAACAACGGTTCTGCCACTGTTACTAACAGTGATGAACAGATTTTCTTACTATGCTATAAGGGTCAAACCGGCTTTTTTCGTCCCCCCACGCAAAATAGAGGGGCTTTTATATACCTGCATTTGGGAGACGTGATATGTTACAACGGTACACAGTTTTGCATGAAGTTGAAACAAAACTTTCAACACAGGATCTAGTAGAACACAAAAATAAGGGGTAAATATTTTGGGGGTAAACGTGTAAAGGGGGAAGAAGGGAAGTAGTACTGCAGAGGGCCTATTGGCCCATATTTTCCTTGATGTTTCTATATTGGCGCGGAATCTTGAATGTGGGTAGAACTATAGTGTGTATTAATTGGCTGCTGATTGCTTGTGTTGACTTCCTGATGTGTAGTGCCTGCGCAGATGTCAAACAGCCTGCTATCGCTGTATCTATCGATGATTTTCCGTGGTTTTTGTTAAGACTTCTCTGGTTGATGGTCTGGTTGTGGGAGATTATATGTTCCTTAAATGGAGCCCCTTTTGCTTCTGCATCGTTAATCGCCTGGAAAGAGATGATTTTGTTGTCTTGCCTATACTGAGTTCTTTGAGGCTTACAGTCCCCAAGTGGGCATTTGCAGGCATATACGACGAAATTGATACTCTTTCAAAGGCCGTTCTGCTTTGTGTCTGGAGAGATTTCTCATGAGTAGGTTGGAAATTTTCTTGGTTTTATAGTAAATCCTCAATTGTATCTTCTGATTTTGGTCTGTAGGGATAAAGTTTCTATTAACAATATCTTTCAGGACCCCTTTTCCTCTATTTTATGAGCCGCTGTGGGATAGAAGTTCCTGTAAAATAGTCTAAATAGGGGGTACAGGTGTTGTGTTAGTTTGTCTCTTCCGAGGTTGCATGGCGTTTCACCTTCCTTTCTATCTTGTCTTCAGCGAACCATGGAGAAAGCCGTTGTTGACTAGAGGACCCTTCCTTACCCTACAGAGTTCTTCATCGCCCTTTGCTTCCCATCCTGAGCTATGGGCTGAGAGCAAGGTCCGCAAGGGGCGACATAACAGCGTTCACAACAACTCCTCTTGTACCCTGTTCTGGGCAGTCATAGTTCAGTGTTGGAATTGAGGCACATTTCTATGTTTGGTTTCCTTAGTGTAGACTGCAGTGTGTGGAACCCTCTCCGCTCCTTTCCAGAACTGTTACATCTAGAAAGGGTAGTTTTCCCTCCTTCTCACTCTCGTAAGTGTGTGAAACGCAACACAGATTTCTGCTCAATCGCTTCTTTCTGCTCCTGCATATGTCTGACATCGGGTACCTGTGGAAAAATGTCCCGTCACCATACCTGCGTTATATGGCCGGTTTCAAGTCATATCGACTAAGACCTTTTGTTCGATGTTACCCATTTAGAAGTTCGCAAACAGTGACACCTAGGGGAGAACCCATGGCGACCCCATATACTTGCTCATACATGTGCCCATCCAGGCTAAAGAAGGGTGCCTCTTTCGTACAAGCGTGGAGTAGTTTTCTCAGAATTTTTTCTGGTATGTCAAGACAGGAGGGATACATCCCGGATCACGATACACTCTGTCCGCTATCATCCCCGACTGTTTCATATCCACAGGTATAGTTGGGTAAACAAGTGATGTGATTCTATGTCCAACGAGGGCTCTTATCCCTGTGGCCCGTGTTTTCCCCGCAGGGTAAAAGTGCAACAAAATTCCTGTTGGAGACTTCAGGCTGAAGGCGCAAGGGACATAAGGAGTCAGCAAGCCCGTGAGTCCGCTTTTGCCAGTCTGTTCTGGTGTGGGTTCTGGCTGATGATTGGCCGAGTGGTTCCATGCTTGTGTCTTGACATTTTCCATACGCGTATCCAGGATTGTATTCTCCAATAATCTTTGTCATGTGGAGTCCGGATTTCTTTGGCAGGTGGAGTCCGTTTTTCTTGGCGTTCACAGTTTCAATTAATTTTGTTGACCTTTGCTTTCAATTCGGCAGTAGTGTCCTTCGTTACTGAACCTTTGGAATTTAGTTTGGTCAGAGAGTATGAGGTTCATTTGCGCCAGATATTTGTCGTCTTTTTTAAAAAATGGGTAATTGGCGACTTGTCACCTCTCATGACAACTATCTCCTTGTTCTCATGAAGGCTCTTAGCTGCCGCTTTGAGCCCAGGGGACAGTATGGTGCTTCTGTAGTGCCCGATTCTTTCCCCTCCTTTCTTCTCCTAAACACAGCAGATGTCCGAGGAAATATAAGGAACAAATTTCACTTTCGCACAGAGTCGGTACGACGTTGGAAACAAGTTAGGAGCCGATCGAATGTGGGTGGGAGCCAAATACTAATGTCAGTAGTTTTCAACTAAAAGCGTTATGATAGCAAATGGAGGGTCTGGTAAAGACGGAGACGGGGGCACACCGCACGGGAAGCATCGTATGCCTCTACCAGCCTGTAACTACACTTAGGTGGTAATTACACCCACCACAACAGCAGGACAACCACCACCAGCATCACGAGGTAACCAGAGAACACAATAACAGAACATAGTAATATAACACAGTAAATACGACATAGTAAATAAAATGGCAGGGAAATAACAAGGGAAATACAAACAAAGCAGCAATACACAGGCGACAGTAAATAGAACAAAGGAAACAGAAACACATTAGCATTACATAGTAAATTTACAAAATAAAATATCAAAATAAAAATAAAGAAATCGGTATAGTACAAAACAACATTGGGGGATCAATAAACACAGAGTAAATAGTACCCCGATAAGAGAAACTCGTGCTTACAGAATTATCAGTAAGGCAAGAGGCCCGATACATCTCTAAACAACACATTGGCCTTGCGATCCCTCATCCGGGCGCTCTTGAGCTGGAGTATGCCAACATGTGTACGAGGGTGAACCATACTGGAAAGCACCATAACCAAGGGGCAAGCAGCAAGGACATATGAAACACAAAAAAGCAAGCAAGCAAAAGCAAAATAAATGACAGGCCGAAATGACAAACAAGCATAGGCAAAAAACACACAAACAATGGAACACATACGAGGAACAAACACAAGCACCCCCACACCAACAAACCCGGACCCCCACAGACAGAGGAGGGGCCAGCACCACCACCAAGCAGAAAAAAACACCTCATGCACCGGGACACATCAAGGAGAGGAGACAGACATGCCACTACAAACACAAACAAAACCCTTCCCAGGCCACACACAAAAAAAAAAAAACCGGCCAACACAAAGGCACCATAGGCAATGGACCCAACACAACACCAAAGACCTTCCAAGGAAAGATAAAACAAAACACAGACACAACCCCCCTAAAAAACCCCCAACCACCAGAAGTGCAACCTAAAATCAAAAATGATACAACTCACATACATCACCACAAAACCAAAAAAAGCGGGAAAAGAAGAAAACGGAGGAAACGACAGACACACCACACAACAACCACAACAAAGGAACCCACCACCTACACCAATGCAGCACCCCGGACCTACTCGA